>JASGAU010405457.1:1272-29490 GCA_030220045.1 Australoheros facetus
CCCACACACACACACACAAACACACACACACTTCATCCTGTCTTACCTTGTTTCTTTGCTCTGTTCCACCTAAATTGTGAAGGATTTAGGGAGCAAAGAGCATAAAACCAACAGATCAAGTTGGTCTCAGGTGGTGAGTTCTAACCGCAGGAGGGGTCATGCCGAGTGGCTGCATTAATGAGTTTTTTGAAGCAGTCATTTGGTCTAATGAAGGCACCAGACAGCTGTTGGCTCTCAGAGGTAACCAGGTAAAGCTGGTTACCGCTGTGAGCCGACATGCCTCCATCACATTACCAGCCATCTCACCTCCTGCCCCCCCACCCCCACCCCCACCCCTTTGTTCCCCTGCTTTCATCTTTTCTACAGCCACTTTCCTGCATCTGTGTGATTGCTGCGGACAGATTTGAAGACATCATGTTGATTAGTGTCCAGTATTTGATGCCTTTCTACTGAGTGCAATAGAGGGTTTTTATGCAGATTCATGCAGTATTCTAATTTATAAGAAGCATTGCTTCTAGACTTTCACAGTATTATTTAGCATTATAGAGTATTTAATGCTAAAATCCATTAAAAAAAATCCTCTTTGGATAATATACTCATATGCACTTATGTTATCTGTATCAGGGGTGTGTTGTTAACAAGTGTGCGTATGATGACTGTCTCTTTGTTCTTAGATGACAAAAAATTATAGCAAGATTGATGATGATGAACAGATTGTCATCACATACCATATAAGACATAAAGCTGTAGATGCACCAATCGACTGGGCAGGGATCGGAATTGGTCAATATTGTCCACTGACCAGTGACCGGCATGTCAGCCTCACATGTGTGATTATGAACCTGAAAGGGAAAACTTAATTTTAATTTCTTTTATTACGAAAATAAAATTTTGCATTGATGAAAAGTTCGTTTTTGTTTGTATATTCTGTCAATTATAGCTTTTTGGCAGGTCACACTTGGAAAATAAATCGGAATTTACCAATAAAATTGCAGTCGGCGCATCTCTACATAAAACAGGTCACATTTCAACAGGTTTACATATAGCAAGTACTTATCAGTTTATGCATTTATTTATTTCTGTCTCTAAAAAGTGAGAAACTATTAAGAAACAGGCATTGCTGTCTGTCATGTGCAGAGTGTAGTAAAAACCTGAATCCAGGACAAAAGAAAATCAGTCCTTTATAATGACATCCTGAGCTGGGGAACGTTTTGGTGTTTTTGCTTAGAAATTTACTATAATCATTGACATGATTATTTAACAAATTTCTCAAAAGTAGATGCTCTGTCTGTACCAGTCTAAGAAACAAGTGTTCCAACACCAAACGACGTGTTTCAGCCACTTGCACACAGATTGCTTGACAGATCCATTAAAAGTCATTATCAAAAATACATCTAAAATAAATAGAATGTGATATAGTAGGCTGTAATGTAATTATGCAAATGACATTTAGAGGTTCTGGTGCAGACAAAAAAAAATAAATGTCAGTACACAATAAAATAGAACCTCAGACTATTGTTTACTCCCTGATTAAACTGCTAGAATAAAAAAAAATCCCTCAAAATGATAACAAAAAATAAACAAGATAAAAACTGCCTGAGAGGATCTAAAACTTGACATTTTATACCAGTTTCAGATACTGAAGGCAGCTACACCGATGACGGTTGAACCAATACAGATCCTGACGTGTGCAATATTTGGAGCATTTTGGAAAAAAGTGCATCATAGTGAAAATATGACAGCAATTCGTGAAAGCAGGAAGTTTGTTGGTTTAGGTGCAGATGAGATGTCAAAAGACTAAAATTACATAGAAAGTAATGGTTTGTAATATGAGAGCAGGGCTTTTCCTACACAAGCATTTTTAATGCCTCCCACATTGTTTCTGACCTTCCTCCAAAGGAAAATCACCAGGATTTTGATTAAAAAATATAACCACCTTTTTTTTTTTTGAAGTCATACGCTGTCATGGCAGCGACTATTTTATCTCTTGTCATGAATGAGAAGGAAACCGGTTGAAATATCGAGTTCAGCTTACAAAAGTCCCCCAGGAATGTACACATGTATTTCCTTGTGGCAGCAGCTTGCTGTGTTGCTATAAAAGCTGAGCCCAGCCCAGCTGCCGTGCATTATGTCATACTGGGCCGAAGCTGGGTCGACTGGAGATGTAAATGCCCCTTTCTAATTGGATTAAAAAGACTAGTGTCTTAATTATATGATCCATCAGTTTTCTATTCATTTGTCATCATTACAGCTAATGTAAATTTTTTTCCTGAACCATTNCCCCCCTCCTCCAATAAACAGCTATGAGAAATAGTGTTTGCTGTTTTAAATGACCTGGCCTCATCTTTACACTGTAGCTCTGTAAAAACCTCAAATTTAATTTTTCTCCCATTATAATCAACTGTACTCAAGCATAACTATAGCCCACAGGTTGTGCGAACAACCTCTGGGATAATCTGTAACAGGAGTAAAAAAACAGGCCTGTTTCATTCTTTATAACAGCCATTAAAAAGCTTGTTCTATAATAGTGAAACTCGCAAAAAAGAAGTTTTGTATGAGAAGAACAACTTTTAAAGTTATGCTCTTCATTTGAATAACTATGATAACCTCTTGTTCCATTCAAATAATCTTTTGCATTCATATTTAAGCAAAGCAAAGCAAATCTTAATCACTGACACTGAAATCATATAAAGAAGAAGAAGAAGAAGAAGAAATCTTTTCTTGGCAGGGAGTAGAATGATTACAGGGAACCAGAACTGTTTCATTGTTCATAAACTTTGCACACCTGAGGTGAATTTTCTTCTTATACGTTCCAAAATCACAGACGATTAATGTCAAAGATGCAGCAGAAGAAGGGGTTGAATGAAGCTGCGCTGTTTCCACAATGATTCAAAAGTTGCATAGTTACAGTTTTGCCCTCAGTTATTTTGCAGACAGTTATTATTCTAATTATTTTATCAAATTTGCATAGACTATTGATGCAGTGGCTTCTTTTAGTCAAGCACAAGTCTTTTGGTTCATTATTGGATTCACTTCACTTTCCCTTGAAGATACAAAACCAACCTCTCACAGAATCTGGGAAAATCGTTAATAGTTAGGAGAGGTTCTCAGGTGTTTCAAGGCTAGACTGAGTTTTCTCGAGCCTCCACTGACCGTATTGATCTGGAGTTATCCTCCTGGCAGCTTGTGTTGTTGGTTACGGCATCTTCGTGGGAACCCCTTTATTAGCTGATTTATGGCTCCCCAGACAACTGCTGCTGCTCTGAGCAACACCGCACACTCTTTTGGAGGCTAAATGTCAAGCTGGTGTGCTTACGTGAGACTATGCTACGGGAGTGAGCACCCTCTATGCAATCGGAAGTTCTCTGACTTTGAGAAGTAAGAGCGCCAGGAAGATTTCTTGCTGGGAGGGCTTTCTTGCTACTTTGGCTCCTGTGATGTTGAGTTGGCGGTGGTTGGTACCAACCCCACCAGGAATAATGCTTTCAGTCCCTCTGGGGCTACAGAGCCTCAAAATGTATGAACCCGCATTCGTCTCATAACATATTCATAGTCAGCAGGAGGAGGTGGCAGGGAGGTGGGAATGTGTTAAAGAAAGAGTGGATGTATATTTCACAAATCGTATGCACAATATAGAATGAGTAACATAATATTTGCAGTCTTAATTCTTGCCATTCTAAAGAATTTTCCAAATAGCGAATAAGTTTCATCATGTGATGAAAGTTACATTTTAAAATTTTGCCAAAAACATGATAAAACACTTAAGAAACAAAGATGAATTTGACTGAAAGTATATCATATTTTGAATTTTCTATAGACATTTTATGCACTTTATACATGGTAGACCTTTTAAAAACACAAGATCTGAACACGGTTGGGTAGAAATGCAATGCGAGACACACGTGTGCCATTAGAAAAAGAACACTGCGTGATTTCCCCCGGACTCTTACTGCTGTAGGAAAAGCTGATCTCAGATGCTCTCAAAGATGGAAGTTCCCCCATCCCATCCGCACATGCAGGAATTTAAAGCTTCAGCTGCCATGTTTAGGTGGCTGTTACGTAACCGGCGGGATTTCAAATGTAATTCCGTTGTTGAAGAGGGACTGCTATCGTAAATGTTTGATGAACTACAAGGCACTCTGTTCTGACCACCCCAGACATTTGCAAGGCTGCCTGTGGAGGAAAGGGCTTTTTAAAGAGTCTCCCATCTCTATCAGGGGCAGGTGGAAGCCCTCAGGTGTGTATGAATCATAGGGAGGTTACCATATCCATAGAAGTGTGTGTACTTCTGCCTCCCAACACACAGACACACACTTACGTACGCAGTTGTGTGCTGTCCTTCATAGACTCTTGAGACATTCTTTTTTTCCTACTTTTTTTTTTTTCTCTCACTGCATCTTGTTTCCTGCCTCCATGCACACTCCTCTGGGAGACGGTTGGGTACAGTTTTCTCTTTATTGGACATTTATCTCATTTGGCAGGTGAAGTTGCCCACTTCTCACTCCTACGCAGTTTTCCAAACTATCATAAAATGCAGCCTCGATATGACTAGGTTCAGTTCCATCGCTTATTATCATTTATTTAACATCTCAAAGCTCTCAAAGGGCCAGTGGGCGTGCCCTGAGAGAGAAGCAGTAGAGCGTAGCGTTTTACCATCTGGGTAACACTGGGATCAGCACAACACGAGTGCCTGATCTAGATACATCACTAGCCATCAATGGCTTAAAGACACTCACTGCTTGTCATACAGGACAGGACGGGCGACAGAGTGCTCACCCTGCAGCTAGCTTCATAGCAGCAGGCTCGCTCTCCTTTCTTCCCCTTCAACTTTTGTTCCCTGTGAGCCGTGCACAATATGGACAAAGTCATGCTGCTGTGATTATTGCAGCTTAAAGTCATACGCCACACAAAAGTCCGTCTCTTTTAAGAGTCAAAATCTACCCCGTAGTGTTTAAAAGTGGCTGTGATAAGTTAGTTGTTTCTCATGTTGACTTCAGCAATCATGTTATAACTGAGGTCAACTTTTAATTTATGTCAGTTACAGTAGATTTCAGTAATGACAATTTTTTTGGGGGGGGAAATTTACTTATTTATTCCTTTTTTTTGGTCATACAAAAAGGAATAGGAACACACAACTGAACATTTAAACAAACCGAACAAAGCACATATGCATAGATTATAAAGATCAATTAAAAATAAACAGGCATAATTGACAGTTACAAAAAACTTACATATCCTGGCACAATGAAGTTCACAATGTTGCTAAAGGCTACAATGTCTCGCCTTTAATGTATTTCAGAAGAGAGTCCCATGTCTGATCAAACTCTGGTCCTCTATCTTCATTATACTGTCTCAGTCTCTCAAGGTGCAACATGTTGAACATTTCTCCCATTCACAGATCAAACGTTGGGACTGAATCCTGCTTCCACGTACGTAAAATTAATTTTTTTGCTATCACCATCCCAAAAAGAAGAGCACTTTTCTCGTACTTATTAATTAGAGAAAGAGATTTAACAGCTCCCCAAATTGCTACCAGAGGGTTTGGTAACACATTTTTACCAAAAGAATCCGAAAAACATTGAAAAATAGATTTCCAGTATGGTTGAATTTTTTTGCAAAACCAAAAGGAATGTGCTAGATTACCTGTCATAGATTTACAACGGCTACATAATTGGGAGACATCTGGAAAGAGTTTTTGTAGCTTTTCTTGTGAAAAGTAAAATCTGTGGATCTTTTTAAATTGTATGAGATTATGTTGGCATTAACAGAGCATTTATGAATATTTCTTAAAGATTCTTCCCATATTCCATCACTCAATTCTATGTTAAGCTCATCTGCCCAGGACTGTTTCTGATTCTCAGTGTTATATAAAACATTGTTATGGATGATTCGATAAAATGAAGAGACTGCCCTGCGAGTGGCCGGATTAATATTGATAATTTTTTCCAGAGTGTCATGTATCATCAGGGATTCAAAATTTGGGATGTTCTTTTACGTAAAATCTCTAATCTGTAAGTATCTAAAAAAGCTTGAAACGTGGCTTGAAGCTGTGAAAATGAAGCAAAATTTCCCTTCAAGTAAACATCATGTAAGCTACAGATACCCTTCTGCCTCCAATCAGAGAAGACACCATCGGATAGACCGGGCTGAAAAGCATGATTTTCACAGATGGGGGCATCTATGTACATTTTGGGTGCTTTAATATATAGTTTAACCTGTTCCCATATGCCCAGAGAATTACTGATTACAAAGCTGTCACTAAGTAATTACAATTTTACAGTGGATCATGAGATCCAAAAGGCCATAAAACATACAGACACCTGAGCTTGCCATCCTTTTGAATGTAACTATTTCAGATTTGGGAGTGCTTGTTGTGTAGGTGTAAAGTGGTTTCTTTGACTCATTCAGTAGTTTTTAAAGATATTTTCATGCACTTTGCTTTCATATTAACATTCTTATTTATTTGCCAGTCCCCAGACTTTAGAAATGTGTCATATTTCATTTCTCATATTCTGTTAATTACAAGCTACCACACATTATAAACTGTATTTTTTTTTTTATTTAAAATGCAGATGAAACAATTCAACAGTCTTGGTTATTTATTATAGACAAAAATCTTAATTTATCACTTTGTTACAGTGATTCTTGATTCTCTTTTGATCAGGATCAGTTTTAGAATCAGAATTAGTTTTATTACCGAGTAAGAATTTTTATTACATTTGGTGGAAATCAAATTCTTGGTGCTATGAAATACAGTTGTCCAGGTTACTCGTATTATTTAGCCTTTCTGGTTAGCTCTATGAAAGCTTTATGAAGTTCTAATGTAACGTTTGGCAGGAGCACAAGCTGAGGGAATAAGTGCAGGGTTTGCTTTAGCCTCTTGGGTTGTTGTTGGACTTCTGACTGCTTCCTCCTGAGACCTCAGGGCACTGCGAGCAACTGACACAGAGTGAAAACCACAAATGCCCCACCTCTGGTGACGTAACATGCCAGGTCTCCCTTTCCTTCTTCTGAGCTTGAGCTGCTTCTTGATTTCCTTCTACACAGGTCTTAGGCATCTGTGCCTTGCCATCTTTATTTGAATATTTAATTCCTTCAGAGCTGGCTTAGTGTGGGATACCTCAGAGGCGCCGAGCATCTGCTCTGTGATGAAACTCTTCAGTGCATTTATCCCTACCTGTGCAGTGTAGGGAATGTCATGTAAATTTGATGGCGGCTTCCACAGTTGCTTCTGGCACTCAGAGAGAGTGCAAAAAAGTGAAAAATGCATCTTTTCTGCTGTTTTTTCCTGTATGTTTAAAATATAAATGGGCTCCACTTTAAGCTTGCTTTTCACTGCCGCAGTACGACTGGATGAAGTGGTAATCAAGTCAGTGGAGGATTCTCAGTAAACAAGTAGTCAGGGTCAGAATGGGAGTTAATTAAGGAAATTTTAATGATGTAATAACTTTCTAGTTGCACTTTATTTGTTCAAGTGGGAGAGCTGTGTAATTAATTTTTATGTTAATGGAACTCTTGAGGTAATTGTTGTTGTGATTTGACACTATAATTAAAATTCAATTGAACTCTTTGTTTTCTCTCTCTTTTAGGAACCTGCTGGATAGAGACACGTTCTCCAAGTCTGATCCAAGTGAGCCTCTCGCTTATCACTATCTCTGTCACACACATGTGCACACAAGCAGATCAGCACAACAGCTCCCAGCAGACCTAACGCAAACACACAGACCCATATATATATGCACGCTCACATGCACATGTACATGTGGACTTTAAATTCTGTAGACAAACACAAGCATCCACCCTGTGCAGGCAGATTTTGTACTGTACAAACACAGGCTTGCATGCACTACATACAGACACACACTCTGCCTCGCCTGTGTGAATCAGTAGACATTTGCATATGTCAGGGGTCGTATTCGTCACTGTTCTCTGCTCCCAACGTGAGTGAGGGGAACCAGATCTTCTTCACACACAGACCAGCCACTTCCCTCCTACAGCTTAAAAGGCACACATGCACACTCCTCACTCAACTTGATAGCAGGGGTTTAATTTGGCAACTGGTCCAGTGGTTTTTAAAGGCCCAGTCTGCAATCCAACAGTAATTTGCCTCGGTAGAGAGACATTAAGAGTAGGATTGAAGTTTTCTTCTTGTAAACATGCAAACTGATTTCTCATTTCAGAGAATGGTTTTATGTTTAGGCAACTTGTTAACACGTGGGTTCTCTACCAGACCTTCATTCTTTTTTTTGATACAGACTGAAATAGTCACACGAGCACCAACAAAAACCAGATAATAGCCTGACTAAACAGACATTGCTTTAACAATGGAAATTAGTGTTGCTCTTTACACTATATCTCATATACTGTCACAGTGTGTTTGTAATATTAATCAGTATTAGGAATGGAGGTGTCATCTTTAGGTGTACAGTTAAAATTTTTGGTTGGGCAACAAGAAGGGGCTGCTTTTCTTAAATAGGTACTACAGTGTGTTTTTGTATTTAGAAAAGAGGAACAAAGGGGGTACAGTTGCAGCTTCCTATTTTAGGGGTTTGGTGGGAGACTAGGGCTGTTGCTATGTTGATGAAAATAGCAGTTTCTGTAAAATCTGGATATTACAAAAAAGAGGGAGATGTGCGCAAATATTGGTTTGAATCTTCATTACGCTTAGCTAAATAAAATTAATGATTTGAAACCCCACTTACACAGGCCGCTAGAGGCCAGTCGGCATCCCCCAGCAACCAGGGGTCACCAGGAAAAATATGCATTTCCTGATGGCACTTAGCGGTGTCCAAAAGTCGCAAGGGTTTTGGGTTGTTAACCAATCAAAACCAATGGTCATCAAAAAAGCTAGTAAATTAAACGTATCCCTTGTGTAAGGATGATAGGGATGTCACTGAAACTGGTACTTAAGGGTACCTTTATTTACAAAACTTCTGAAAACATGATGGTACTTCAGTAGTGTCTGAATTGACTCTGACTTTTTATACATATTATTTTGAAGATATTAAGCATCTGATAAACTACTGAAGGAGGGGGGTCGATACAGCATAGTATGATATTTTGTGTGGCAATATTGTATCAATACAGAGATGCCAAATATCGATATTTTATTAAAAAAACTGGGAATACTGCAAACAAGAGGGCTCATCTCATGCACCACTATTCTGAGATAACGCTAGCTGAGGAAACTTGCATTAACTTGGCTCAACCGAAAAACCATCCAACACTGGACACACTTAGCTTGACAAAGCTACCTCAAGCTAATGGCTAATTAGCAAGCCAATGGCTCAGTCACAACACTAAAAATAGGACAGCAACCCCCTTGCATCTACAAAAAAATACAAATAAAAAATCAGTGGCCGCCTGGTGATTGCATTTAATATATTTTTTTTTCACATTCTGTGACCAATTGCAACTTGTGGTGACTAAATGTTTGTCCAGAGCTTGAGGGTGTTGCACACTCATGACCACTTTTGATTGGAAGATGATTGCACAGGTCGCCTGATAGGAGGCGACCTTTTTGCAAACATTCACAGTGTGATTTGGACTGACTGCATCACTCAGAGATTGTTGAAGGTTTGCAAACCTAATTTGTATCTAATTTCTAAATGCAGACAGATTGCCAATATGTTTGCATCAGTCTGAATGAGCACAACTCAAGGGGACCCGACTCAGCTGGCTACCAGCTGTTTGTATTCTGGTTCTGTTCCTACAGTAAAGGTTGCTGAGTGCAAATGCAATAGTTAAATGTGAATTTTTGTTAAACTTGAACTTTTATCTATGTAGACAGCACCAAATATTAGATTTTTTAAAATTTATTACAGTATTATCAGAAATAGATTGCATGTAATTGCCAATTTGAGGACATAATTTGCAGTTGAAAACAGGTGATAAATTGCAGTATTGCAATACTCAGCATGTTGCAAAATAAAAAAAAACACTATAATATCATATCATGAGTGAAATATTGCGATAATATCATATTGTGGGGTGACTGGTGATTTCCACCTCTAGACACTACATTGCTTTATTTTTCTTAATGTTGCAAACTTGGATGGAATTCAGCCTGAGGAAATGCTGAGAACAGATCCTCTCATACACAGGCACACGTGCCCAGACAGGCTTAGGTAATCCATTTCCTTGTTGTTTTCATCTGTCATTCCTACTTTGCATTCACTAGCAAACTGTGACAGTCCTGTCTGTTAGCAGCCCGCTAAGAAATATCAGTGATTGGAGAAAAGGGCTTACTCTAAAGTTATAAGAAATAATAAAAGTTAAAATTGTTTTTTATCCTCCTATGGTTTGTTTAGCACTCATTTTTTTTCAGCTCAGTTTCCTAAATATTAGCACTTTGCCACCTGAGCGCCGCACAGCAAACCTAGTAGTGTTTCTCCTTGGTTGGTGGCGTGTGAACCCATAATTGATGAGCTTCCAGAATTGTGGATTGGACCTTTAAATGTCAGACAGTGGGAAAGGAGGATGAGCATCCCTGCGTTTATGCAAGGAGGCACTTGTGCTGCGTCCATGTCTCTGCTCTGCTGACAGCACTGGCCCCAGTCACACAGCATTAGACCGCATCGGCAGAGCCACGCACACACTCACATGCACACACAAAAGCGCACACATCCAGGGCCTCAGGCAAGCTCACGTACCATATTCATATTAGCTCATAAAACTGAACAACAGTCCAGTGTTTCTCTTTTGTGTTTATCCCATAAGAGCCCACACCCATTTCTCCTTGAAGGAGAATTTATTCAGAATTTCAAAAATCTTTTTAATTAAAAACGTATTCAAGAAAATTTCAAGAGCATGTGAAACTGACACTTGTGTCGCAGTAGGTTCTTGTGTGTGTGTGTGCGTTTTTAGCAATTGGCAAAAGGCCATTAAGAAGACAAGAACGTTATCAAAATATTCACCATTGGTATCTCTTACGTTAAAAAAGATGCCTCTGTCAGTCTCCTCCCTTCATCATTTACTGGAGCAATGGGAAGAGTTGAAAGGGCACTGATGGACGATATTGTTACGGGTGTATGATCAATGGTTTTTCTCACCGCACAATTACGTAGAGACCATGTGTCATCTGGTGCTTCATAGCAAAATTAAAGGATGACTGTATATTCAACCAGCTGAGCCCTAGCTCACTGCACGCTGTACACTGTGCAACTCATACACACTCCAGAGTGACAGACTGCCAAAACACAGCAAGTTTGAACACTTCTGCAGTCGTGCAGGACATGGGAAAATTAGGACGTGTGTTTTTTGGAGTTTACACTCAAAATCAGGGTGAAATTTGTAAGGTGATGAAAGTAGCAAAAAAAGACCCCAAAACAAACATCAAATTTAATTTTTTTTTAGCAATAATATAGCGTATCCTGACTCTACTTCAGTGCTTTTCTAAATGATCCAACGTCAGTTTTGTGGTGCGTGGGACTGCATCAGCAGATCAACCTGAAGATCTGATCAGGAAGATTTCAGAATCTTCATGTGAAACTACCAGAATGGATGGATGGTCACAAATGCTAATGAATACATGATTGCGCTAGTCATGTGATTTCATCAGTTGATGAACGCTCATAAATTCACTCAGGCATAAATTTACAATTAATTAATGCAACAGTTAATTATAACGCATGTCGCCTCAGTGGAAGATGTTGCCTTAATAATCAGACATCACAAAAATATATCTCTGGTCTGTTCTACTTTTTTTGGGGGGGGGTTCTGCTGATAGGACCTTTATTACTTTAGAGGTTTTATATTGTGTTTAAATAGATTATATAGTCATTTAGACAAAATTCCCATCTTCACCCTTAGTGGTTGTATGTATCTATTCTGTGTTAACAGGAAATTTTAACAGTATCAAGTGAGAGTAAAAAATATGTATACTCCACTCTCATACCATTTTCAATACCATGGGGAAAAATAATGAAAGTAAGAGGCATCATTTTGTAAAATAAAGATTAGAACAATACTGTGCAGCTACAGCGCTGTTTATTTCCTGTCCTTCTGGAGACTTGGCTCTGTATTTTTGTTGCTGATTTCATAGGACTGCCAGTGTTTGTGTAGTTGCTAGTAGACTTTTCTCTGCATCACAGCTAACGTTAATATGTGTACCGGACAGGCTCATTTTTTTGATAACTGTTAAATACTTTAATGTTATTGAAACAGGCCGTAAAGGCCGGGGCATCAGCCTTTAAGATGTTTCCCCAAGTTTGTAGCACTATTGTTCATGTGTTCAGCTGTTAGTGAGAGGAGGTGCTGTGTGCCTGCCTGTCTGCAGTGGTACTGTGTGCAGTTGTGTATCAGCTAGAGGTGAAAATTGCTGTCAATACTGCTAATGAGTATCTAATCCAATAGTCATGTGTGCATTCATGTTATTTACATAGTGAGCGTCATGTTGTTTTCATTATGACTTGAAACTAGCAATTGAGCCCATAATATCATCAGCAAAGTGTTGACTGAGGTGATAAAACAAGGGAACTGAGGGCACTAGTCACAAAGTTTTCTATGCAGCCCAGAGTCTTTGTGGAAACAGAAGTTGCCTCCTGCTGGCTGTTAGAAAGAATGCAGGTTTAATGCACTTTCATATTGGATTCACTTTTCACAGCCGGAAATGACATCCATCTTTTATATACAGTCTGCATTTTTCAAATAATTGCAGTACCCTTCTGTGGTGATGCCCCATTTTTATTTATGTATGTATTTATTTATTTTCTGTCAACCTCATCACCGTGTCAGTACATAAAGCACTTGCTGAGGTGTGACTTTACTTCCTGTTTGGTGGCTTTGCAGGTGGTTTTAATTGGGTGGAGTTGAAAATGTATCCACAACGTAAGCGCTTATTCAGCATTACTTTTCCACCATTCAACTATTCAGTCTTCAAACAGATTTCAGAGTGTCTGCTGAGAGGTTTACAGAGTGTAGGTATAGGAAAGGCTGCTGGAATGCAAATGAAATGGGATTTTATTGCTACCTGACTTCACTTTCTTCTCACAAAAGGTCAGTCATTTAAAAAAAAAAACACTTTGGATGAAGAGACAGAGTCAACAATGAGGATTTTCCTGGATTCACCCCCATCCCCATCATCACACCCCCCTCCCCCAAGCTCTTTCCTCTTCCTTTCTCTGAAATATCAACATGCTACAAGGCAAAGTTCTAGTGACATTAATTAGGGATGTTGGGGTCCAGGGGGGAGAACATACTCTCAGCTGACTTCTTAGCGTTGTCTGTTCAGTGTTAAATACTCTTCAATCAATCTGACTCTCTCCTGTCTCTCTCCCCTTCCCTGTTTCTAATTCAACAGTTTGTGTCCTGTACACTCAAGGAATAGCCAACAGGGAATGGAGAGAGGTGAGTACAGGGGTGGGACTGTGGAGGCACTAAATGGCAGCAGTGCAGCTTTTCAGCACGTCATACTGAAGTGGTATTAAATGCTTCTTTCAAAGCATTCTTGTGAGTCATTTGTTGAAAACAGTGGCTAGTAACTGTGTTTTCCTAAGATTGTTTTTGGACCACTGTGTTAGTTTGAACTGACCACATTTATCCCAACTCACTTTTGTTGTTTTGTTGTCTTGTTTTAATGGGGGAATCCTAACTGTTACGTGCAGACATTTCTTTTCAGAAAGCATGAAAATGTTTAGTCATACTGCTGTCATTTGGTGGGCATTCATATTTAGCCAGCAGTTTAGTGCATGCCATCTAAGCTAGCGGTTTTTACGCACCCTCTCTCGGGTTTCGGTGAGACTTAACTTGAGCGCTGTGGCCTCAGTTCTCCAATAATATATATTGTTTGGGTTTTGGACAAGTTTTTTTTGCTTTGCAAAAACTTGATTTATAAGAATTTGTGATTTGGAGACTGCCAAATGAACTCAGAGTCCTTTAAGACACATCACAATCTATGACTGCATCAAACTGGTAATGAAAATTATCATTACTTGCAAACCTGATGGTGTTTGATGGCTGATTAAGTGCAACACATATTAAATAACATGCATTGATAAAATATGTGGGCTAATTGCAAATTGTGAGTTTTACAGAGCTCTGACGTGACCCATGCACAAGCATGGGTCACAAAATGGTCTTTACTGTTACAAGATGTCAATAGAAACGAGACCAAACATATTCTTAGAGATGTGATTTGTAACTTAATATTTCTCGATGGCTGCATTGAGATATTCCCATGATAGTGAAGGAGAAAGCCACAGTTTTGGGAAACAGTTCTTTGATTCCATTCACCTGAAATATTAGCTCTCCAACTTAGTCACTGCTTATCATAGGTCAAACAGTAAACTACTAAATACCACAGAATATATCACATGACCAAGCTGGAGGCTGTTGTTCATGAACAAATAGTAGCCTATTTGGGTTTCTCATTCACTCAGTCACTATTTTTCTCACACTTTCAGCTCAAGTTTGTGTACTTTGTTTGTCGCAGGCTGATATTTTCAGACCAAAATCATTTCCAGTCAGTTGTGCTTATAGCATTTCCTTAAATGCCTCATTGGCTCTCACTGGCCACAAGGAAGCTGTTTTTGAGTCATGTCACATGCTGTGTATGTACTAAAGCTGAACTCTAAATGTTACTAGATTCAGCCTAGTTTTATAGAAAAGTGTCTGGGTACTCATCTGAAGCTCATGTACAGGAGTACAGGAGCTAAAATAATATAATATACATAATTATAACGACAGTGTGGAGGTTGGTGCTGTTGCCTCACAGCAAGAAGGTCTTGGGTTTGAATCCACTATCTGGTCAGGGTCTTTCTGTGTGGCGTTTGCATGCTCTCACAGTGGTAATTGACCCCACCCCACCCCCTGGCAAGCCTGAAAAGGATAATTGGGATGGACAGGATGGACATAATTATAAATAATTCAGATTTTACTTGTTTTTTTGGTTTTTTTTATTAAAGATAAGATAGCATCACACAGTGTGAAACAGTTTAAGTGTCTCCCACCCCTTTTTTATTCCTAGAAGGGGTGTAGTTTTTTTGTTCAGCATTGCAGCCAATAATAAAAATATGACCCGTGTCATTTCACTTCCAGTTTGGTCGGACAGAAGTCATTGACAACACCCTCAACCCCGACTTTGTCCGCAAATTCATCCTTGACTATTTCTTCGAGGAGAGGCAGAATCTACGCTTTGACCTGTAAGTTAACAACTGACTTATCCGTGTTAATGTGTGCGTGCGTGTGTGTTTATGTGTGGCGTGCAGGCATGGGTGAATGTGCTGCTCTGCGTGGAGTGAAGTTGAGTTAGGACTGAAATATTCATGGTGTGTGCTGAGGGAGTTGTACGTCTTCTCTCTTCTAAATAAAAGACAAGTTTTCGTGCCGCTTTTTTACCAGCATTTCCATTTGAAGTCATCCCATTTGTTCAGTGCTTTGTGACAAAATTGGACCAGATGGCCATAGTGAATCACACATTTTTTTTTTTTTTTTATGTCCATGATCCATTTGTTGTTGGCTATCTTATCTTATCTTGGGTTCTACTAAAAAGACAAGTTTGTCCTCATAGCAGTATTTGAAGAGAATCAACATAAAACAACTGCTTTTTTTCCCCCCAACCTATATTTTTATAGATGTGAAGTGCTATGTGGTGTACATAAAAGCCCTTAAGAAAGTAACAAATGACCTCCTTTTTAACAGCAGATGCAGAAGATTGCTCGGTCTTAATCCTTTTAGACCTAAGTGCATCGTTTGACACAGTTGATCATACAATTTTAATTGACTGCCTTAAGCACTGGGCGGGTATCCCTGGGTCAGTGCAGAGTTTCTTGGAGCTTACTGCTCAGATAGAACTTGTGTTAAAGGGGCAGATTTTTCACCTGCCACAGCAGAAAACAACTAGCACCTCGCCTCAAGACCCTCTCATGTTCTCTCCCGCTTTTGTGCATTTTATTTTGTACTCTCCTGTGTAGACACAATTTGATGTTTGTGCTCATTAAAATTCAGAAGGTTTCCTGGTGTAAGAGTTTGTGTTGTAACAGGCAACGCAAATTGAACAAATCCAGAGATTTGATCCGAAAACTTGGCACCACTCCATACCTGGGATGGTGAAAAGAATGAGCATGTTGTGCTACATAGACTACATAGACCACACTCAATCAAATAATGTGAGTTGTATTATGTTCTGATAGGAGAGCCAATCCTACAGATACAGCCACTTAAAATTGTCGGCTGATCCTTGGCAGGTCCGTGGCTGATCGTTGGCCGAAATGAGATCCCCGCTTGTGATGTGACAATGCGACCATGAGTGGTAACACCTCTAAGCAGCATTTAGGAAAACTGTCTTGTGTATCCACCAGGAGTGATAATGGAAGCACAATCGCTGTATATTCAGACATTTTAAATTTGCTCAGGGGTTCCATAATTCTAACAGAATCATAATGCTGAACCTTTCTGGCAAACACTGATATACATATTTGCTTGCAGCCAGTAAAGCGGAGGCTGTGGGCACCGAACAAGCTGCTTGCCTTCGATGGCTGTTGCTGACTAATGAACATGAAAGCATCAAACGATTATTTGACCGCACTGCTGATGTTTTTAAAGTAAATTTGAAAGTTAAACGTGAATTGATTATTGCTGGGTTCTGTCAGTGAACGGTGCATTTAGATATGATACGACAGCAACAATGCTGTATGTGCATGTGTACTCTGCTCTAAAGAAATATGTGGAGCTCTGTTCAAAATATTTAGGGTGAGGACTCAGTGAAAAGCTACTTTAGGGGAAGGACCCAAAGATTTGGCCCTTAAAACTATGTGGAATAACCCCATGCCATTAATGTGCCAGCTTTCCAAGTAAATGGACAGTAACAGCGGCAACAATGGAAGTCATGCTGCTTACTTTCAACATTACTCGATGCACTGACGTATCTGCCGCTTATCTTAGTTTATCTCCTCTGTGAGTCATTTGAATTCTCTGCTTCACTGTGAAAGCGAGCAAATGCAACAACAGACACGTTCCGTAAAAGTGTCCAGCTGAATACTGCAGTATTTATTTATTTATGTATTGCTTTATAGGTGCCAAAACTGTGTATGCTGACAGGTAAGGGAGTATTAACACGGCACGGTGTTCTAGTTTTTGCACTTAATGACAATGGAAAGAGCTCTTCAACCCCAACCACAGACATCCCTCTATAGTATTTTTTAATCACACTGTGTGTGAGTGTGGCTTAATATGCAGGAACGCATTTCCCAGCTGATGATAAATTAATAAATGAGCACATTAATAACATGATTTATCAAGGGTTACACGGATGTCCTATCACTAGGTTTACAAATAATTTATGAACTGCCACAAACCACTTTGTGTTATTCTCTGAAAGCGGCACTCCAAAAAAAAAGTTAGCAAAGACTAAATTAATACTTTGTATTTCTGGTAAATCACTACCGTAATATTAAGGGCAAAAACTACCTTTGCAGACAGGTAAGAGAGCCCAGACTATCATTAGCATTACAGCGGATTCTTCTGTGATAGGTTAGACCGATATCAGATATCACACAGATGCCCGATATCACTCTGTGCCCCTCTGCCAGAGTACACGGTCGTCTTTGGAGGAGGACTGTCATAAAAACAGTCCTATTTATATTATTTTTAACTGGAGGACCACGTTGAAATTAGAGATCTTTGCTTTGCTTGTTTTAGTTCTTGTTGTTCAGCTCTCCCCCCCCCATTGCAGTATACCTGAGTGAATACCACTTAAAACTACGGAACAGAATACCACTGTTAAAATCCAGTTTTGTATGCATTAGTATTAGTACATTTGGCTCAGCTCGGTCAGAAACCATTCTTGTGAGCCTGGGGCTATAGTGAGAACATGGACCCTACTCGGAAGAAATTGTTGGTTTCAGCAGCAAAAAATAAACCAACAAAAATTGAATATCAAGTTGGAAAACCTTAAATTTGCAGAATTCACACAGTAGTCTAGACACCATTTTATTGGTATTCTTCTAATTTTCTGGAAGGCACCATGAGTGTTTATTGTGGAAATTAGATACCCCTGGAGAATGAGGGGGGACTCTCAGCCGGCTGGGAGCGGCAATTGTAAGTGGCTGTATCTGTATAAGCATACAACAATAATTAATTGCCAATGTGAAAAAGTTGACACATAAGGAGTGAGTTGTGGTGGTGGTGGACTGACCTAAAGCAGCACACTGCACTGGCGTGGGTGCACCACAGTGAGCCGTTTCAAGTATACCTTTAATCCAAAGCCTGTGCTGTGGGCCTGTGACTGACTATGAGTAGGCATCACTTGTCATCTGGTAGCCAAGAAGCTGATAACTAACGGTGTTTGTGATGCATGAATCACAAGGCTAAAGTAGTCATCTCTTTAAATGTACTGGATAAAAAGATTAAAAATTGCAATTAAAAAAAGAAGTTTAATAACACTTATTTATTCCTCTGTCGAGACTCTGAATTCTCACTTTGTTTGTTTGACTGTCAAAAACAGAAAAACTACCCCGTCAAGTTCCAGGAAATGTGATTGAGAGGTGGGACATGGGGGAAAAAGAGCCCATCATATTTTGGTGCAGGTCGGGATCACTTTTTTTTCTCCCTGAAACAACTGCAGGGACACTTGCACGGGCCGTGACAGAGCACTGCTCTGCTGCTCCCTCTCCAAGTGTCCTCATTATTAAATATTCCTCCTCCCAGCTGACGAGAGCCTCGTGTCACATTTGTCAGCAGAATGTCACAAAAAGTACCTGGCTGAATTTCATGAAACTTTCAGGAGAGGTTCTATGGGCAAAGAAAGAACCCAATTCAGTATGATGCAGTTCTGAATCATTTTTCTTTAAAATTGTGCTGGCTGGGTATTGGCTGTAGTGGAGATCTGCTCTTTCCGAGTGCCCCTCTTTTGTCTGACTTCCTGTCAGCAAGATTAGAGAAAACCACCAAGTCAAATTTAACAAAACTTGACGGAGAGGTCGAGTGTAGGCAGAGGACAAACCCATTAAATTGGGGTGCAGAATCATTTTAGTTCATGGACCACACACAGCTCAATTTGATTTTAACTGGGCTGACCAGTAAAACCACTGCAGAGTAACCAATTAAAAACACCTCCAAAATTTTGACTTTTAGTGTAAAGGACTACAAGTGCATTCTGAAAACATTCACATTAATGAACTATCCATTAAAAAAAAAAAAACAGCCTGAGCTGTCTCAAGAAAATAAGTTTTCAGTTTCTTTTTTAGTTTTCTATCTTTTTTTTTTTTTTTACATCAATCTTTTGTCTGTTATATTTCTATGGTAAATCAAAGAAACACATTTACACGTCTTCTTGGGTTAACCACTTTACTCGGGTGTGTTAATGTCTTTGGCAGTAGGAAGCTGTAAAACTGACAACTCAGACCTCTGGCTCAGATGCAAATTTATAACTTGGACAATCGCTCTCCTAATATGATTCATTCTTAACAAGTTGCAATGGATTCTGGTGCAAAATATAGTGAAGAGTCCAAAAATAGTTTCCTCTAGTGGGCCAAATTTGATCTGGTTCCGGTCCTTTTTTTACTAAGGACACAGGAGGCTGAATTTTATTATTACTGAAACATTATTATCAAACATGACAAATATAGTTAGATAAAGATAAAATAAATGTTTTAAGCTCCCTTATATATATATATAAAAAAAAAAAGTTGTTGCAGTTGTTCTAAACTAGCTGGTTGAAAATTGGCAGCGTATTGATTCTGAAGTCAGGACAACTTTCACACTGTATATCAACCACATCACATTCACTAATTGGTTCATTAGACATATTGACACTGACAGAATTTTTTATGAATTAGGTGTCTGACAAAACTATGCTGCTAATAATCTAACATTTACACCTTCTCTTATCCACATGTTATACATACTGTGTGTATCTCCAGTCATGGTGTATAAAACTGAAAAAAAAAAGAAATGGCATTAATAGACGAGCTGTCCAAGAAAGACTCTGCAGTGGATTTTTTTCTATTGTGTTCAAGCCTCACACATTGTCATTGTATTTTCCCGCGGTAGCTCATGAAATATGGAATGGCTCTTTTGTTTGTTCACTTGTTGGCCTGTCAGCGCGGCCACATGCTGCTCACAAGCTGTGGGAGGTTAGAGTTAAGGTCAAGGAGGGATTCTGGGTGTGTGTGTGTGTGTGTGTGTGTGTGTGTGTCGATGTCAACTGCATGTACAGAGAGTGTATTGTATATTAAGTTGTACGTGGCGGTCGGTGTCAAGCACTAAGGATTGTGTGAATACATTTAGCCGTGTAGATATTCACTTAGGTTAGTATTTCTTCTTTTGTGTTTATACATATACAAAGTGTTTATATGTGAATCAGTGAAGGGTGCATGTGTTTTTTTTGTTTTTTTGCTATAGCTGTATGTGCAAAGACTCTCTTGACTAATACAGTCATTTTTTACCTCAGAAACCAGAGTTGGTCACTTTGGGTGACTTTCGTGTTTTAAATCAAACCTTGCTAGTACTGGGTTGGACTACCTTCTCCCTTCAGAACTGCCTTACTTCGGCTTGACACAGATTTTAGTCGATATTGACATGACTGCATAACACAGGTGCTGCAGATTTGTCCGTTGTACATCCTTGATGTGAATATCCCATTTTACCACAACCCAAAGGTGCTCTATTGAGATCTGGTGACTGGAGACCATATAAGTACATTGTTCAGTGTTGTGTTCAAAAAACCAGTTTAAGATGATCTGACCTTTGACATGGCATGTTATCCTGTTGCTGCCATCAGAAGATGGTACACTGTGGTCATAAAGGGATGGACATAGTCAGCAGCAGTACTGAGGTAAACTGTGGTATTTACACAATACTCACTTGGTACTAAGTGTGCCAAGAAAATATCCCCCACACCATTACACCACAGCCAGCAGCCCAAACCATTGTTGCAAGGCAGGATGGCTCCATTCTTTCATATCATGTCACACATTCTCCTCTGACTTCTGGCATCAACAAGGCATTTTCACCAGAGAACTGCTGCTCACTGGATATTTTCTTTTTCTCAGACCATTCTCTGTAAACCTTAGAGATAGTTGGGCTGGAAAATCCCAGTAGATCAGCAGTTTCTGAAATACTCAGACCAGTCTGTCTGGCACTAACAAGCATGCCACGTTCAGTGTTACTTAAATCATCTTTCTTCCTCATTCTGGTGCTCCGTTTGAACTTCAGTATGTCATCTTGACTGTGTCAACATGCAAAAATGCACTGGGTTTCTAACAGGACACTGGCTGATTAATTCATTTTTATTTTTATTTATTGGTACTTTAAGTGCTTGGGTTGTGCCTTCTGCTATCTACTGCATTTAAGGCTGAGAGGTTCTGCTCCACAGTCAGTATGTTAAGTCTTTTAATAGAAGTGCTTGTCATATTTCTGTTAAAACTGTTGCTCTTTTGAGAGATGATTTACATCTCTCAGCCCTAGTGAATGTGTTTCTGAACATTTCTGTATCTAAAAGTATAAGTAACTCGTGTTTATGTGCATGTGGTTTACATTTGTGTGTATATCCCTGTGGACCAGAGGAAAGTAGTGCAGACTTTGCCAGAATATCATACAAGATGTTAAAAGCTGACAAGTAGTGAAGAGTGGGTGATGGAGTGTGTTTGTGTATTGTGTGTGTGTGTGTGTGTGTAGTCTAGCCAACTCCCTGTGGGGCGTCTTGTGAGTGGGTGAGCATCAGGGCCTTGTTACTGTCTTCTGGACCGATGGTCTTGTGATCCCTCGCAGCTAGGACATGACTACGCCCACACACACACACTGCCTGCCCTCAAAACAAGAGAAATGTCCGCACACATGCACACACTTTGCTACTTAAGCAGCCTTTTGCACTCGTGTTGAGCTTTAACATGCATGTACACACACAGGTTCTTTCTCATTACAGGACCAGTAGCTGCACTTGCCTCCTGCTCATATCAGCCTTTATCCTGAGGTCTAAAAGTCTTTTCAGTGCTGCTCCTGCACTCCTTCCTTACCTCCACCTTCTCTATAATTCTTCAGATCCCTTCAATACAGTGCTCAATGGAGGCCCCTGGTGAATGGTTGTCTAACAAAGTGTGGCAAACTGGATCAGACCTCAAACACCCACCAAAAAGGGGAATGCAGTAAAGATGCAGCTATATTAAATTTGTTTATTTCACTGGATGGAAAATATTTCTTTCAGTGTCAGCAATCAAGAATCAGAAAGTGGAATCATTTCTAGGAACTCAAATTAGTTTACTTTTATTTATATGGAATATCTAAAACAAAGTCCTTCACAGAGCAAAACCATCAGTTCATTATGAAGAATGCATTTCATTTTTCTATGGCGTTTTGGGGAGAAAAATGCATGTACAGACCGCTGATTACAAAACGAGACACAGGTGTGAGTGAGCGCACACAGGCCAAATGAACGAGAATAGTGCAGACAATCACAAAAGAGGGAAAGGAACAAAATCTGTGAAATAAAACCAAAACAAGACGCGAGAATTTAACTTTCAAAGTAAAACAGGAAGTAACGCAAATAAACACAACAGAATGAACAAATATGTCACAAAATCTGGGAACAAAAGTAGATTTTTGCCTTGGCTGGATTTGTTTTCTTTCCTTCCAATAATAATCAAAAAAATAGAGTCTTAATTCACTAAAAACCAGAATCAGTGAGCAGATCCAGAAGCAATTAAATCTGAAATGAATTGAACCATAAATTCCTGTAATTTGGAGTATGTACGACGCCATCAACAGGGATTCAAAATGTATTTCATTTGATTAAAATGTCTGATGATTATCTGTGAAGTTAAGCTGAGAAAATGAAGTTTGCTATTCAAGAATGCAAACTTATATACCCCTAATCCATCATTTTATTCAATTATCACATACTTGTGACTATTCATACTCATAAAAATATTTGCTACATTCCATTATGGGCTTTTGTCCAAGGCAGTATACATTAATGTGGCCCTATTTAGGGGTGTGCGATATGTATCGTCTACGATAATCTCGTAATTGCCGTGTTAACGATGTGCGAGCTGACGTTATTGAGTATGCTAATTAGGAAAAAAACAACAAAAATCAACCGCCTCGGCTCCACGCTTTCACTACTTTATGCTTTAGTATAAGCTGCTGCGCGTGCGCATTGAGAGCGCCCGTACTGTGCGCTAGTATAGCTACCTGAACAATACACCTAAAGCTGGAAATGAGAGAACACACTGCACCAGAGGAGGAAATTCAGACATCGTCAGCCTCGCAGTCTACCGCCTTAATTCGTAGGCGAAGAGGTGGTTTGCAGTTTGCAGACTTTGTAAGAAAACGGACAGCTCGACAACGAACCTGTTCCATCATCAGCGAGTATGAGGAACATGAAAAGTTTAGGGAAACCGCCGTCCAAGACAAACCACGACTAGCGGAATAAAGAGGAAAATAATGGATGAATGGATGTTAATATCCTTTAAGTTAAAGTAGGTATGTTACAATCACTGCGTCATAACCCAGCGACGTTCTCGTTTGGAGCCTCGTTCCGCATAATACGCTGAAGCAGTCTTGCGAAAAAAAGCGGGTTTCTGATCAGATGAAGGTGTGTAGTTTCTGTGATTTATTTTGCTATAATGTAGCGGGAATCCCCTTCTGTCAAGTCTTCCGTATTGAGCGATTGCTTTTGAAAAACTCGGCTAAGTTTTTCTCTTTACATTTGTCATGCCCAGGACACTCTTGAAAAAGAGAATTTAATCTCAGTGTGTTTTTCCTGGTTAAATAAAGGTTAAATAAAATTTAAAAAATAAGTTAATGTCTCAAAAACACTGATTTAAGTCTTATATTTTACCAGCTTGTACTTCTTGTATGAAAACATTTTTAAATAATGCAAAATATTGTTTATTATCGTTATCGAGAAAATTACAGAAAATATCGAGATATTATTTTTTGTCAATATCGCACACCCCTAGCCCTATTATGCGTTTCCTTATTTTCTGTGATATATGCTGTTACACTGGTGGACGTTCATATTAAATATGGTCAGTGTGAAATAATGAGGTCAGTGTTTACATCAGTAATCTCTGTCTTAAGTCTTAGGCTGCTTCTGAGAGATTTTTTTTCCTGCTGGTGGTTACGTATGATATCAAAGAGAGGGGTTATCCTTAATGTGGTCATGGCAGACACACAACTCTGGAAAGCAGCTCCACTCACCTGCTTTTCAGAGCTTTTGTTTGTGAGGGGCAGCCAATCGAAAGAAAGCTGGCTGAAAGGAAAAGGGAGGGGAGCTAAAACTGTTCAAGAAATTTGATGTGCTGCCTCGCCTGCATCAAGGCCCACTAAGGAATAAATACGGACTGAGAGTCATGAAAAGCTGCTTTATTATAGTCCAAGAATAAAAATATTAAAACATTTTTGGAAATGAGCTGATTAAGTCCCTTTTAAGTGGATTTGGACTACATGAACTTAAGGTTCGATGTTTATTTCAGTCCTTTTTTTTTTTACAGTGTTTTTGGTAAAGCACCATCCTGATCATGATCAATTACAACTTTTAATGTAGAGGCTGCTAATAAAATATTGGTGTGATATGTTGTGTCAGTCAGTAAGAAAGCTTTACAAAGGTTTATGAAGCTGTTAGGAAACAAAACTCAAGTGTCAGTGTGCTGTTGTCTGTTGTTTGCCTGACTCTTCAGCCCCATTTATTTGTGCGCTGTCATTAGTCATCGTTGCTCAGTTCAAACAGAGCTCTGAGCAGCCCTCCCCGCCCCCCTGAAAGACAGACAGCACAGGACCAAGAGAAATCCTGTCTGGCCCAGTGCCGATGCAGAGTGACGTCATCTACATAAACATTCACACACACACGTCCAGTTATACACAGCAAATGTGCACTCACAAGACGCCGTGGGACATCTACTCTAGCAAACACTCTTTTGTGTGTATGTGTGGGTGAACAAGTGCAATCATCATACATACATCACCCACCCCACCACCCTCATTGCTCCCTCTCTTTTTAACTCTTGCCCTCTTTGGGTCTCTCATAATTAAATAAAATAAATGAATCATTCATGAACATTTGGGAGTGACAGAGGCGAGGGGCGAATAGAACATGAAGCGCACCTGTGCATTTTGCTGGCAGCATGTTGCGTAACCGTAGCGTGTTTTCCTTGCTCTTATGGAATTATTAGTAACGGGGGCTGTACGGGAGCTCTATTCCCCATCCCGCAGTGACACACGGCATCTCCTAGTTTTGTCAGCAGGCACCTTATCGTACATGGCATGCTGTCTGTAGAAAGAAACGCTCAGGCTCTTTCATTTACACACTCCGCTGCACACTGCTGCACATACACCACACTCACATATTGACACACACCTGACACACTGAAGGAGGTTCCGCAGTGCAGGAAATAAATAAAGCTGGATAAATTGCTCTGTGGGGAGGCAAGTAGATTTGATGGTATGCACAACATAGCTGCTGTGTTTGGTTTTGGACACGTTTGCTTCTGCGTAGGATGAATAAATACAGAAATTGTTCAATTGACTTCTGAATCCTTACAAATATTTGTTAGGAAGCAGTGATTACAGAGGGAAGTCATAAATCTTCAAGATCTACAACTTTTATTTTTCATTTGACAACCATAAGCGTGGTGGGCAAGAGGAAACTTAGCAGAACATGCCTCTAGAGAAAGCCTGTAAGGAGCCAAGTGGAATTTGTTAAGCTGCCTAAAGTGATTTACAGTTGAGTCAGTGTCTTTTGGGTCTGATTCAAAAGTGAAAATGAGGGAGATAGAAAGAAGCTTAGCAGGTCTCTGCATCTTGCACCTTAACTCTTCTTGAGGTTCATGGCTCAAGGCCACGTTTGCCACTATTAGTGGAACACACCCAAATATGCAGCCATATGATAGACTCGCATATTAATCATATTAGATACTCACTTGCAACTGTACTGATGCCAACGGTGTCATCCTCCAATTGATGCACAGTTTCACACAGCACTGCTGCACACAGGCACCAGCACCACCAACACTAGCAGCTGAACAGATGTGCGGTACTGACATTCACAACACTGAACAAAACTTTGAGGGATTTCAAAGGTCAGTAAAGCTCCCGTTTCAAGCATTAACCAGTTAACTTATCATGCATGCTAACCTGGTTATCCTTGTTTCATTTTGAAGTGCTTTTTTCACCTTTGCTCTTCCTTGCTATGTAGGTTTAGTGTGTGGTCAGGTTTATAGTTAAAACAATGTGGTTTGGGTTAAAATACACGTATGTTGAAAAGTAACAAACTTTGAGTGACACCCAAGTCATGCTATTACCATAACATGGTGCTTATCTGCAGCAGGTTCCGGGTCTACTCGGATTTCACTCTAATGTAGAACCAAATACCAATTTAGCTGAAATTAAATCGCTAAACCCTGCAGCACAGCAGGGCCGGGATGTGCTGAGCTTGAGATAATGTGAACGGTGCTTTAAAGTGAACAGTATTTCCAGATGTTAATAATGGAACAATGCACCAAAGGCATTCACACACTTAAATGCTATATCACTCATGATAAATGCAAGACTGGAGCACTGAAATGCATTGTTCTGTGACATCTGAAGGTTTTTTTTAGACTCTGGCCATCAGCAGCTCTCACTATAAATGACTTGGATACAATGCAGAGAGCAAATAATAGCCATGGGCAAATATAGACCTACAACTCAAAGCAGACATTTATACAATGACTTGGATACAATGCAGAGAGCAAATAATAGCCATGGGCAAATATAGACCTACAACTCAAAGCAGACATTTAAAAAAATGTCCATCCATCCGCTTATCCTGTTCAGGGTCGCGGGGGGGCTGGAGCCTATCCCAGCTGTCATAGGGCGAGAGGCAGGGTACACCCTGAACAGGTCGCCAGCTAACACAGAGAGACAAACATCCTTTCGCACTCACATTCATGCTCTCACTCACACCTATGGGCAATTTAGAGTAGCCAATTAACCTAACCCCAGTAAGTGCATGTTTTTGGGATGTGGGAGGAAACCGGAGTACCCGGAGGAAACCCACACAAGCACGGGGAGAACATGCAAACTCCACACAGAGAGGGAAGGGCCTGGGCCAAGGTGGAATCGAACCCAGGCCTTCCAGATGGTATTCTAACTGTGAGGCAGCAGTACTAACCACTGCGCCACCGTGCTGCCATTAAAAAAAATGTATAAAAGCAAAACAAAAAAAGGTACATTATTTTTACCTTTATTTGGGTACAGACAGGTTGGAGCACAAAACTGCGTATCCAGATTTATCTTCACTTATTTATTCATTTTCATAATTGAAAACTGGAAGACTTTGGTGGTAAAATTGCTGAAATAGTCACCAGACCTAAAAGAACTGAGCCTAGTAATTATATGCCCACATGCATGAAATCATTTTAGTAAAGCTTTTGGTCCTGCCATCGCAAACCTATGTTAAGCCTGAATAGCTTCTTTGCAGTGATTAGTGGAGAACTACTGTACCTGGCATTAATGCTACTAGACGATGAAGAGTAAAACAGGACTACGGTCACTTTTCAGTCTCATATCTGTTGATCTTGCTGCCATGGTTTTGTTCTGATGTTTCATCTTTTTCCTTTTCTCTGCAGGTATGATTTAGACTGCAAGAGTGACAACCTCTCCAGACATGTGAGTGTCTCTTTCACCTCAGCTGTTCAACAATCAGCCATGCATTCATTTCGATTTTCTACAGCCACAGTTAACCTTCCAGAACAATAGCAGCCTGATTTGAATCTGAATGTTGGGGGTAAAAGTGGTGATCAGAAACACACATTCAAAGCAGCCAAAGAGCTTTCCAGGGTGATGAGGTGGAATATTCTTGACCAAGTCAATTAAGTGATCTCAGTCTGATTGAACTTGATTCCATTTACTGAAGGAAAGACTGCAGCAGATGCATTCAAGCCTTACATCACAAAGCGCAATGCAAATCGTCGGATGAGGTGGTGTAAAGCACGCCACCACTGGATTCTAGAGCAGTGGAGACATGTTCTCTGGAGTGATGAGTAACATTTCCCTGTCTGGCAGTCAGATGGATTAGTCTGGGTTTGGCGGTTGCCAGGAGAACTGTACTTGTCTGTCTGTATTGTGCCAAGTAGGGCTGCAACGATTCATCGACGTAATCGATGACGTCGACTACAAAAATTTGTCGACGTGAAATTTCATCGTCGAAGCGTCGTACTTTTAAACCCATTCATATATTTTTTTTTTCCGCTTATCGTGTGATTTTGTAATTGCAATACACTACAGGAAGATATGGGGGCA
>JASGAU010405458.1:0-31401 GCA_030220045.1 Australoheros facetus
TGTGTTGGCACATGGCACTGAAGAGCATAACAATGAAGAAATTAGATCCTTAAACTTAGTTACAGCACTTTCAGAAAGACTTCTGCTGTAATAAAACTTAACATAACTTAACATAAATTTAAATGTTATTAAGAAATGATCAGGCAAAAGATGGTTTTCAGGGAATACTGTTAAGTCTCATTTACAGCTGGCCCGTTGAACAGTGGATTCTAGTCGTAATTGAAATTGAACGAAATAACTTTATTTGAGATTGACCTGGATAAGTCGTGCTCTAAATTAAGCTCATTTACAAAGTATGGCCATAAAAGTTTTTTCAAAGCTCTGCCTTACACTAGTATATAGTCCTTTAGTTTAAATAATTTTGGCAATTTTTAACTGAGATTTACTGTACTCCTTCAAGAGATTAACCTCTCTCAGGCTTAGAGGAATACAGTAAACGAGAACTTTTTAATTTGTGTGTTCCAGCCTATCAAAAATCTTAAGAATATTTTATTCTTAAGATATATATTTTAACATTTATTCACTTTGGACAGCTCAGATGTCAGACAAAAAAAGCCTAACACTCTCCTTTGTTGGTTTCAGTGACGGCAAAATCCTCGTCCACAGCAGGAGAAATGATGTGCCAGTGGAGTTTACAGGTCATAACCAGGAGGTCAACTGTGTAGATGCTAAAGATGGACTCATCATTAGTGGATCCAGAGATCGGACAGCCCGGGTCAGAGCTTCTCTACAGTTTGGATTTATTATGTGATGCACAGTGCCACAGTGTTTATAGTCCTATTTCTCTGAATGTTGGGATGTTGTGTAAAATGTCAGTAAAATTAGATTCCAGTGATTTGCAAATCACTTAAAAGATGTTAGATTTCAAACTTTGAGCTAATAAGACAAAAGGTCCTTCCACTCTTTAGCCCAGGACCTGTGTCCATGATTTCCATAAAAGAATTTAAATTCAAAATTGGGAATGGAACAGTGATGCAATAGTTAGCATTTTCACCTCACAGCAGGAGTCTTGGGTTCAAATCCACCGGTTGGCCTCAGGCCTTTCTGTGCAGAGCTTGTATGTTCTCCCTGTGCCTGCATGGGGTATGGGCTGTCAGGTTAATTGGTGCTTCTAAGTTAGTCGTCAGTGAGGATTTGAATGGTTGTCCGTTTCCCTGTGTTAACCCTGCAGTAGACTGGCACCTGTCCTGGGCGTCCCTTGCCTCTTGCTCAGATAGGCTCCAGCTCACCTGCATTGGATAAGAAGAAAATGGATGGGTGGACAGATTGCTCAGACCACCTTAGTCTATCTTAAAAGAGCTCGAGCCCAGAGAACGCAGCAGGGTTGCTAGATTCTGTTTAAAAACACCTTTTTTAAAAACAAGATTTCTTGTAAAGGCTTAACTTGCATTTGTTGATGCAACAGTAAACATTAACATAAAGAGATTTTTTTTTAAATATTTTCATGACTATGTACCTTAGATGATGAAATACTTAAATTATTTGCAATTTTAGAGAGTTTTTTTGCACAACTTTCTAAAAATCATGCTATGATTATTACTTGTTTAATCACCCGCCCACCTTAATAGATAGACAGACAGACAACCCAGCTTTGTCCAGCCATTGGTAGGATTTCTCTATGTCAGCCACTTCTTCTATCTGCCGGTGGTACATGCCGTGCAGAGGCCTGTCCTTCCATGATGGTTCCTGTTCTTCCTCCTCTCCTTTCTCAGGTTTCTGCTGCCTGAGGTACTCACTAAGCACATGATTATTTGTGGCCATCTTCCTGATGTATTCATTGATCTTCGTTGTTTCATCTAGGATAGTGGTTCTGACACTCACTAGTCCTCGGCCTCCTTTCTTCCACTTAGCGTACAGTCTCAGGGTGCTGGATTTAGGGTGAAACCCTCCATGCATGGTAAGGAGCTTTCTTGTCTTGATGTCAGTGGCTTCTATTTCCTCCTTTGGCCTGCAGGATATTTGACACCTGGCAGGGCATAGGTGTTGATAGCCCGGATCTTGTTCTTCCCAATCAGCTGACTCTTCAGGACGTGCCTTACTCTCTGCAGGTACTTAGAGGTTGCAGCTTTCCTAGCAGCCTCTTCATGGTTCCCATTTGCCTGTGGGATTCCAAGGTACTTGTAGCTGTCTGCAGTGTTGCCTTCTGGTAGTGTAATCCCCTCAGTTCTGATGATTGCCAGAGAAAAGGTGGGACAGGAGGGGAGCTTCAAGTACCTTGGTGTTCACCTTTCAAAGGACTTGACCTGGGTAGAAAACACCAGAGAAGAGGTGAAGAAGGCCCAGCAGAGACTCTTCTTCCTGCTGTCTCTCAGGAAAACTGGGCTCCCATAAAAACTCCAGTGCACCATAGAAAGTGTCCAGAACTATAGATGCACGGTGTGGTTCTCCAGCTACACCTCAGAGGAGAGAAAAGACCTGCAGAAGATCATTAAGACTGCATCAAAGATCACAGGTGCCCCTCTCCCATCTCTGGACCAAATTCACTCTGCCCGGCTGAGAAAAAGAGCCGAAAAAATCAGGTCGGATTACTCTCACCGTGGACAATGTCTTTTTGACACCCTCCCCTCTGGCTGGCTCAGGGTCATGAAGGCACGGACAGAAAGACTTAAAAACAGTTTCTTCCACAGAGCCGTAAAAGCTCTGCTGGAAGCCAAAGCTTGGACTCACTGTACCTCACACTTTGCATCCCACTGGACTTTGCACTTCACACTTTGCACCTTACCCACATCCACACTTTATGTACAGTTAAGTCTGTATTACCTCATTTTTGGTTGCCATTTATATTTATTATATTTATATTTGTTATTTTCTTATTTCTGTTTCTGTTTTTGTTCTTGTTTTTATTTATTGCTTGTACAATTTATATCTTGTTCCCACTCATATGCTGCCGTGAAAAAACGGAGAGCTGTCAAACAGAATTTCGTTGCATGAAAATGTGCAATGACAATAAAGAATTTCTAATTCTAATTCAGTTCTGACTGCTTTTCCTCTCTTAGTTACCATCCGACTACACTTCTCCAGCCTGAATGACATGCCGATATCATTGCTGTAGATCCTGGTGGTATGGATCAGTGAATCGATATCTCGTTCATTCTTAGCATACAGCTTGATGTCATCCATGTACAGGAGGTGGCTGATGTTTGCTCCATTCTAGTCGGTATCCGTAGCCAGTCTTGTTGATGATCTGGCTGAGGGGATTCAGGCCTATGCAGAACAGCAGTGGGGACAGGGCATCTCCTTGGTAAATCCCACACTTGATGTTGACTAGTGCAATGGGTTTGGAGTTGGCCTCTAGTGTTGTTCTCCACATACCCATTGAGTTCTTGATGAAGGCTCTTGGGGGTCCTGTTGATCTTGTACAGATCTAGGCATTCCAGGATCCATGTATGAGTCATAGGCTTTCTTGTAGTCAATCCAGGCAGTGCACTGGTTGGTCAGTCGGGTCTTACAGTCTCGAGCGACTGCTCTATCTACTAGTAGCTGGTATTTTGCTCCCCTGGTATCTCTGCCAATTCCTTTCTGGGCCTCGCTCATGTATTGTGCCACATGCCTGTTCTGTCTGCCACTGTGATGGTCACTGGAGCCTGTTCAGGGAGGTTGCTGTGGTCTGCTCTTAGATCCTCTAGCCATTAGCATTGTTGTTGTTGTGTGCTGCGTCCTTCTCCCATATGCTCTTCCAGTATTGCTCCATCTCCAGCCTTGGTGGGGGTGCTGTTCTTATATTGTTCCCCTGCCACTGAGAGTACACCTATGATGGTTCGATAGAGAACATCTGGTTTATTCTCCTGGCTTCTATCTCTTGGTATACCTCTTTAGGTGGTTAGCCAAGGCTGTGAGTCTTTGTTTGGCAGTCTCTAAGGCCTCAGGTATGGACAGCCTGTTCCATTTCTTAGGCACCGCTTTCTTCAACACACCTTTCTGCAGCTCTGATAGTTGGCTAACCTCCGTCCTTGCTGCCTTGATTTTAGCCTCAAGTGATCTTTTCCATGGAGGGTACTGCTCCTTATTGCTGTTCATCTTATAGCCCAGCATCTCAAGGACCACTGTTGCCGTGCTATACATCAACTGATTGGTTTCAGTGATGGTCGAAGTAGGAATTGTCCGTGATGCCACATTCACATCTTCTAGTAGACTTTCAGAGGGTACTTCACGTAGCCTTGGTTGTCGGCCATGGGGGGTTTCAGGTTTCCAGCCTAGCCATGATCTTATCTTATCTGTTATTGGGGCTTGGTACCCACTCTCGGAACACACAGACACACACACACTAATTATGGCAAACATGCAAGTTTCACACAGAAAGCACTCAGGCCAGATTCAACCCTATTTAAATATTTCCAAACATAAATCAATGAAGGATTTAAAATACAGAAATGTCCAGTTTCTAAAAAAGTAAGTCCATTTATACACTCAATACTTGCTTGGGGCTCCTTTACCACAAATTACTGCATCAGTGCAATGGGGTGTTATTGACATCCAAGTTGCTTTCATAGCAGCGTTCACTTCTGTGTTTTTGGGTTGGGTGTTTCTCATCTTCCTCTTGACGACACTGACAATCTCAATCCCACAGAGAATCTATGGGGTTCAGGTCAGGCAAGTTGGCTGTCCAGTCAAACACAGTAATAACATGGTCAGTAAACCATTTAGCAGAAGTTTTTGCATTCTGACCACTCTGATAAGTCCTGCTGACGAAGGACAGCAGCTTCTCCGTAAAGCGTGTCAGCAGATGGAAGCATGACGTGCTCTAAAGTGGTAACAGTTACATTAACTTCGGACTTTGGACACCCATAGATGACAGGCCATCCCAAATCATCACAGACTTAGAAACTTCACACTGCACTTCAAAAACCTTGGAGTCTGTGGCTCTCCACTCTGACACCTGAGTACAGAAACTTGATTTCCAAATTAAATGCAAGATTTACTTTTATCTGAAAAGAGGACTTTAGTCCACTGAACAACAGTTCAGTTCTTTTTCTCCTTAGCCCAGGTAAAATGGTACTGTTGAAAAATGGAGAATAATAGTTTGAAAACAATACAGAAAACCTGATAACCGTACCAAATTATATTTCACGTTATGTGGTGCCTGTTTTTTTTTTCTCTGTTTTCCTACCATAGACATGAAGGTACAAATTGGTACAAATATCCCCAGAACGCAAAAATGTAACTCTGATACCTTTTCCTCCACTCCTCATGTGTCCCAACTAATGCTCAAATGGAACCTATGCATTTTACAGAGCATCCTAAGTTTTGGAAACAGGGTCGTCTAAATCCATGTTCATAAGACTGAAGCTCATTTATTTAAAACATTTACCCATATTTTGAACAAGAGAATGCTACATTTCACTGTATATGTAATTCATCGTGTGTTGGTGCTACTACATCGTATGTTGTGTCTGTATGATTTATGTCATTTAATACATAAATGACATAATGATCTGGTGATGTTTTTCTTCTTTAGATTTGGACTTTGACTTCCACCTCCCCCAGAGATACAATTCCCATGTATGACAGAGTGTGGTCAGTGGCTATTAGTCCCACACTAAGGTAAGAATGACCCATTTACTCCTATTGGCTCAGATGGGTTCTTTAAGGCACTTTTGAATCACCTTTTTTAGTAGCTATGGGAAGTGTTCCCTTTTTCCTGTGTCCACACCCCAGCAGGAATTAGGGACTATCGTAGTTCTTAGAATCCATTTTTACTTTCAAGGCGTCGTTGATGTACAGTAATTGTACTGTACCTGGTTCAGAGGTAAGTGTACATTGACGAGTTGAACATGTGAATGCAGCAGTGGCAGCTACCGTTAATAAAAGGTAAGCACTGAGAAAACATTAGCCATGCAAGCATCAGGATTAACGTTATGACTATATGTGACTGAGGAATATAATGTAGTTTTGAGTGAAATATAAAAATCTTTGATAGCAGTTCCCCTTAATTTTCTACTAGGCATCAACCACACAGTAAAACAATGTGGAGCCAAAAAACGATTCCAAGGGGGGAAAAAAAATACAGAGCTGGTGTTACATCACCGGGTTTCCCCAGGAAAGTAGTTAATAGATTTCCTACAGTGTTTTATTAATCATCAGTCTTACAGACACAGACTGCTGGAAATATAGCAGTCTGATACAGGTCATACTGGGTTAAATATATCTCAACATTTTGGGGAATATCTCATATAAAGTCCAAATTATGTGTGATATGAAACTGCACTACTAGCATGCTGCTATAGTTCTGCTGTTCTAAATGCAGGTTAATAGTTAACGTCTGTGTCTGCAGTCCTGTGCCAGCCTTGAGGGTCCTCAGTTCTAAGTTCCACTGAATATTAATTGAAATCCATTTGAAAATTTTAAATTTGGCACAATTGTCTCCTTGGAATCGAGCATAAACTGATTTGAAGGTTAAGGACGCTATTGCCACAAGCTAATTATTGATAAAATTAAGACAAATTTCATTATACGATATTATGATGAAGGGGTGAGTGTTTATAGCCAAAAGGTGAAGTCTGAACCAATATGGACGTAGGCTGGTGATTATTGTTTAGAACTGTATTTTGGGGCCTGATTGTTTAGCTTTGCTTTGCTTACATTCAATGGAAATCATTTTCTGTATTGCTCATGTTTGCATTATCAGCTTTTATGTACACCTTATTTACTGTTTATTTGGGTTTGTAACAGAGCGACTGCCAAATGCAAGCTTTGTTTAAAAAATGAGTAGCGAAAAGGTTCCCATCACAGCATGAAGCCATGAAGGTACTGACTGAAATGGGCGTGAGAGAGCAGAACCAAATGCTTTGTAGTGGTGCTTTAGAAGTGCCTTTGATTTTTCAGCCATGTTTAGCCTTAGACACTTAATAACACACTCACACACACTCATTCACAGCAGTTGTGACATGAAGGCAGACAGATGCAGACGTCTGTAACACTATCCACTTCATCACCTGCTAGTCTAGTATGAGAGGCAGGTGATTGGCCATCTGGCTGCAGATACTATTCATCTGCTGTAGATAGTTTTTCAGGCCTGTCACTTCTTCTTTAGGTCTCCACTTGTTCACTTTCATGATTTTTTTTTAAGGACACACTGTAAACTATACCAAAATATGGCAAGTTTTTGGCTAATAGTTCCCTAGGAATCACTTATCAAAGTTGCAATTATTCAGTCTTTTATTCACAAACCTTTAAGACGGGTACATGTGAACAACACCACGCCTGTAAGATTTGTAAAAAGGGGGGAACTCCCAAGAAGCTGCTTTAGCTTATACAGGGACCCCAGGAACAACAAAAAACAAAATTACATTACAAAACAATACAGTAAAAAGCAGACAAACAGAACTCTGAGCTTGTTACACTTTTGTATCAAAAACTGGGCAAACATAAAAGTGCACATGCTTCTATGTGTGGTGAGTCAGCACAGAGTGGAAAAATGGAGAATAATAATGTGCTGGTGCAGAAATACACTTTTAACAAACTGGTGTCTTTGGCATTTTGTAGATTCAGTAAAAAAAAATTGGGAACAAATTACATTGTTTTGCAACAGGCTGATTGTAACAAAGTGTCTAAAGGTGCAGCTCATGTCTTGGTTGATGTGGCTTTTTTAGGCTTGAATGATTCAGTGACAGTTTTAAGTGGCTTAAATGGTAAATGGACTGGTTCTTATGGAGCGCTTTTCTACTCTATGTTGAGCATTCAAAGCGCTTTACACAGCATGCCTCATTCACCCATTCACACACATTCATACTTCAACAGTTGCATCATAGAGCAACATGGGATTTAGTATCTTGCCCAAGGATACTTTGGCATGCAGACTGGAGCAGCCAGGAATCTAACCATATCTCAATCATGTGGTGGTGACTTTTCAGTCACAAAGCCATTTATTTTATTTTATTTTTATTACCATTTATTTGACTTCACTTGGGACCATATTTAATAACATACTGTGTTACATAAGTCTTGAAACTGATGACTGAAGCCATAAACTCATGAGGAAAGTGTTTACCAAGGTGAGCTGCATGGTGGTGTACGGGTTAGCCTCACAACAACATTTCTGATTTGAGTCTCGTGCGTGGCTGTGACCCTTCTGTGACCCTTCTGAGTTTCCATGTTCTCCCAGTACCCTTTGTCCTGGTTTTCTAGCTTCCATCCATAGTAAAAAACAAAAAACAAAAACATAATTAGTGATGTTAAATTGTTGTACTTGAAGTGTATAGAATACAGCACTATATGTATGTATGGATAAAGCACTTTGAGTGGTTAGTAAGACTAGAAAAGCACTATATAAATACCAGTCTATTTATATATTCCACTAATTGAGATTTAGGATCATTTTCTCACAGACATCTATGCAATCACAATTACTTTTGCAATCATTTAAAAAGGTTTAATGTTTTAGGTACCTGTGATTTAGTTTCAGATTTCAGCTTGGGAGGTTCCCGGTTGGTGTAGGCACATAATCAGAACTACATTAAAGTTGACCAAATTAGCCGCACAGTCCAATTGCTTTTGCAGTTTTGCTTATCAGAAATAAAAGTAATTTAGTGGCTCTTCAGTAATGCAGATGCTGGGAATGCATGAAAACTTGTATTCACTTTTGGAGCCAACAGCAGAACATTTCACGTGCTTCGCTTGTGTCAGAGAAAAAAAAAGTTGCTCTACATCGCAAATAGAAATTGCACAGCTGTTCATTTTGTGTTTGAGGCAAACAAAGGCAGGCATTTTGCAAATGTTTTACGTGATGACATAGATAAGTAACAAAGAAATGTGTGTGATTTAGGCAGTTCGGTTGTTTTCTGTGGGAGAGAAAAGCACCTTTGAGCATGGACATGGACCTTTTTTTTTTTAAATACTGCAGACCAATCAAATGCACAAAAAACTGTAACTTACTAAAGACAATGGATGGCACTGAAAAGCATAATAGGGATCTCTTTAATTTTATGTAACAACACTTGTGCTAATGTTGTAGAATCATGGTTAAGGTATGGTTAGTGTTGGACAACTTAAATATGTTCCTGTAAGTGAGACCACTGTGTAATGGAAATGCCCGTTTCCTGGTAGATTAACTGAAGAAACTGTTAATTTTCCAGAGTTTCCTGTAAGATAATAAATATTATTATAAACCTGAATGTCTGCTAACTGGTGAAGTTGTGACAGAAGACAAACTCTGGAAATCACACAAGTTTTTATTGCACTTAAAGCCTATCCACCACCCCAGCCTCCACACCTATACTTTACTCCTATAGGGCATTCTACTTACTGCAAACAAAGATGCAAACTGCATCCTACTGAGTCATCCAGCCTTTTTAAAACCCAGCCTTAAACCTTTTATACAAACAATGAGTGATTAAAATATTCTCATTTCAAGTGTAAAATCGTCCAAATAGTCTAATAAGAAATCCAGTGTATCAGCATACATGCATGGCAGATATGTGTCTGTCTGGTTTAAGCCTCAGAGCATGTCTCTGATCAGAGAGGAGCAGACTGATTATCCACATCATTAATTCTCCAATTTGCTGGCTGAAATAGCAGACTGTTGCTCAGCTCACTGCCACTGCATAATGAACCCTGCTCCCTGCCTCTAACTGACCAGTGGTCTGGTTGATTAAAACTCTTAGAGAAACCAGGTGTCAGCTCACTGATAAACCTATTAAACCCACTTCTCCCTTTCATACCAAGTAACCTATACCTCCAGCTAGTTGCTAAAGGGAAATTACTTTTTCCACCTTAGTTATTTAGCCAAAAGTCACAAAGAATGTGAAAGAACAAACCAAATCAAACTGTTACAATAACAGTCAACAGAGTATTAGATATAAAATGAACAGGGAGTTGTGTGCTGTGAATGCTCTTTAAATCTAATGAGAATGTAGTTTGAAAATCAGCATCATTACAGGGTGATCATGCAGGTGATGTATAACCTCGATATGCAGATATGCTTACACGGTTAGGTCAAGTCAAGTGATAATACCCTTCAAAATGTGATATCCATGAATGATGTAGTGTGTTCTGCATGTGCTGTAAGTACTTATCATAATTTTAACCTTGCTTTCCTAAGCATCATCAGTAGGTCAGGATTATGTATATACTACTAAGCAACATCTGCCTAACCAGGAAGGATTGACCAGGACTTTTAGCTTGTAATGATGAACTACACAGAAGACTCTTTAAGTGCAGACAGTTCACAAACTATTTGGAAATAACATCGCTACATGATTATGCCTCTTCGATTTGTAATTATATTTGTTGGATAAACAAAATCTTTACTATGAACACCACAACAATGCTATTTTTGGACAAATGCACATAATCGCCATACCCCTCCACAACATTGAAATAAAAGTTATAACACAAGTTCTTACACAGATAACTTTATTTAAAGCATACTTTGAGTAAATTCTATCCACAGACAGAAGCCTGGAGATTTCAGTGGTAACTGTGATATTAAAAACTAATCGTAAGTATATTCATTTATGATAGATAGGAGGGAGAGGTGGCCTAGGGGAGAAAAAGAGGGTTCATCACTGAGAGGACCCTGGTTTGAATCCCTGGGCTGGCATCACTGCTGGTCCCCGAGTAAGGCCCTTACCCCCCCAGGTTGCTCCCGAGCGCCCCCTGCTCCACCTTGTGCTGTGTGTACTACATACATGTGTGATGGGTTAAATGCAGAGACTGAATCTCACTGCATGTATATGTATGTGACAAATTAAGCTCTTTCTTCTTTTCTTTAGATTTAAATAGACCATTTTAAAGTAGCAGTAGCCCCAATTATTGTAATAGGTCAAATATAATTATTTCATAAGCGAGTTACACAGCAATCACGATCATATTTACAGTTAAGACTGAGGAACTTAAGTTTCAGTTACTGTCCTGGTAGGCATTTTAATATTTTAAACGGTGCTGCTGAGGAAACAGCCTTATGGCATGTTTGTGTGCTCAAGTAAAAAAAAGGTTGTGTCTTCTGCTTTGTCCACCCACTTTTTAAGGAATGACTTAAATCGCATTAAGATCTGGCAAGTTTCTTGGCCGTGGGTCTCTGAGCTGCTTCATTTTGCCTTGTGACACGGTGCTCCACCATGCTCGAAAATGAAACTGTGCTTTGTTTTTTCCTTTAATTTATCAGCCGTCTGTATCGTCGACCAGCTTGAGGTAAATCTGTTTGTATAAACTGATTAATGCTACCCCATCTGCTACACACGCACACACACACACCTCATCCCACGTCTGTTTCCATCCCCATATTTGTTTTTTTCCACTGGTTATCTCAAGGTCTGTTGGTGAGGATTATTGTGGCTGTGGTAAAATGCCAAGGCTAGTACAGAATAGCCACCCTCATCCATGCTCCCTGCTGTCTCCCATACGAGACTGAGCCTGACAGTGGCCATGGATATTGGCTTTTTTCCCCATTCAGATTGCTGTTCTCACTCACATTTCTTTTTCCACACCATCTTGTATGCTCAAGCTCTGTACCCACTGATGGAGCTCATATTGGACAGGGTGGGTGAAATATGAGGAGGCACTACAGGTGTTAGTGAGATTAAAATATGATCATAAGTGTTTCTCATATATCGATCTCTGTTTCTGGGTAAATCTCTTACCATTTATGCTTTTTAATGTTTGTCGCAGCTGGAATGCTTAAAGGCTTCAGGCTACTTGGTAGAAAATGCAAAGATTGCATTATTTTTTATAATTTCACCTTCAGTAAATAGATTCATTACCCTACTTCTACACTCACTCACATCCATGATGCGGCTTTTCTGTTCCACCAAATCCCAAAAGTGCTATATTGGATTGAGATCTGCTGACTATGGAGGCCTTTTGAGTACAATGATTGTTATGTTTAAGAAACCAGTTTGAGATTATTTGAACTTTGTGACATGGCGCTTTATTCTGCTTGATTCAACCATCAGTAGATCGGTATATTGTGGTCATAAAGGCACGGACATGATCAGCAACTGTTGCTGCTGATCATGTCCATCGTGTCCATGTCACGTAGGCTGAGGCATTTAAATGTGTACCTCCACGCCGTTACACCACCACTACCACCAGCAGCCTTAGTCAGTGACTAATGGCTTTAATTTAATTGGAGTCAACAGAGCGTTTTTGCACAGCATAAATGAATAAACTTAAAATGTCTCATTTTAAAATTGTTGATCAGAATTTTTTAATATTATTCTAAACCATTTTTCATATTTACAGCAGCATTAACTTTGTTGTAAATTGTGAATATTTCCCGAGCATCATGCCCACTCCTGCTTCTCTTCCTGCTTCAGCTCCAGTAGAGGCATGGAGCCCACAAAACCTCTAAAGGCTGCACAACATTCGGAATATGGGTGAATGTGTGAATGCTTTTTTCACCCCTGCCATGTCCATATAAAGCAAAAATGAGTACACTTTGATTGTGATTCATGCCACAGAGTCGGAAATGTTTTTACATTTCCATGTGCCAAAATCCTTATGGACATGGGGTTGGGTTTGGCATGGAGGGTACGCCACACTGATCACTAGTGTAGAGAAGAGGGGGTTGGCAGAACCTAATGAAGGGAGAAGCTACCCTGAAGAGAGGTGAGAATAGGCGGGGGGGTCAGAATTGTTTTGTGTAGAATTCCTCAAGCACAACTACAAAGATGTTGCAGGGGCCAAAAGCGCCTTTGAAAGTTTCCAAAAGAAGAACATGATTGTTGGGTAAACCATCCCCAATTCACCACTTCTCACCACCACCAGGGAAGGAGCACCTTTGACCTCCAGTAAGTATAGGGTTACGCCACAGCAGCCACCCAGCCACCCAGCCAGCCTGAGCTGGCCCTCTCTGACTGCTGCCCACCACTGCCACCGCCACCCAACCTCAGACACTCCAATTTCACCCCCACTGCTCTGCCCTACTCAACTGCAAGAAAAAGCCAGAAATTCATGTCTTTCTCTTTGGTCTCTTCTGAGCCGTCCCTGTGGCTGAGGAGTCAAGAATTCAATTAGTTAAAAAAAGAGAAGAAAAGATCTACGCTGCAACAATACAGCGATAAGGGGGCAGAATGTGCGTTCCCACACACTAAATACAGGGCGCTTTCCCTGGGGCCCACAGAGCCAGAGGACCTACACCACAGGAGGCGAGAATAATCACAGCTCACTCTAAACCCCCTCATTACACACACACACACACACACACACACACACACACACACACACACACCTTGCATTCCTTATGCATGCAGATAGCTTCATTCAGAGACGTATTACAAGCAGACATTCCCCTAAAGTGAGACACACCTTGCAGATGCCCCACACTAACCACGCATAAACACAGACTATGAGAAACTTCACAAAAACATATGCAGTCACATCACAAATACACTCAGCACATGGAAACCTCTCATTACATGCTGGCCTCATACAGGTGTTCTCGGATCGTGGGTTTACAGTGAGTGTTGAGCTGATACAAACTTAAACAAGCAACTTTCTAAACTGTTTCCAACTATTCAAAGCAACTGATACTTGCAGATCATAATATAAATTAATGGAGGGATAATAAATAGTTGAAATAGGTAGACAGACAGATTTAAATGGCTGGTAGATCTGTTAGTAATTTAAATAATATTTTGATGTTTTTGAAGGATTATTATTTTGTCTACAGAGGTTTTTCTGGGTAGCTTGGTAGTTCAGTGTGTGTGCGTGCATCTCCTCTGCGTACTCCAGCTTCCTCCCACAGTCCAAAGACATGCATGCTTGGTTAATTAATCAATTAGTCGACTGGTGATTCTAAATTGACCGTATGTGTCAGCTGGATAAAGTGCTTAAAGTGTATAAAATAAAGCACATTATGAATGTATGATTAAATATGGTTTATAATCTAAAGTGCTTTTAGTGGTCATTGCTATATAAATGCCAGCATATTTCTATTTCCATCAGGATGGGCCTATTTTGGGTGACTATGTGCATTATGTATCAATCAAACTTTATTAATATAGCATCTTTCCTGTAGGTTAGTGTAGTTCATACTTCTTCGCAGATGACTGATAATAAAAAATTAAAATTAGAAATTATATTAAATGAGAAAAGTTAAAAACATAAAAATATTAGGCTAATAAAATGTATTTTATCTGGCAGTCTATGCTGTATGTCGTTTTATTGTAACAAAAGCACAAAGCATACATGATATTTATAGAATTCTACAGTCTGGTATAACAGTTTTATACTCTGTTGTACATCTTAAATGTAGAATCTCACAGGATTTTTAGAGAACTCTTCTTTACAACATGCTTCAGTTCATTGAGGAGTCTTTTTTTTTCAGCCTTTCTGTTGCTGCTGTACTTGGTATCTTTGTCCTTTTGCATCACCCAGTTTTGGCCAAGCTTTAGCTGTCGGACAAATGGCCTCACATGGGGCGCCTGTGGCTCAGGAGGTAGAGCCGGTCATCTACCAATCAGTGAAAAACATGTTGTTTAAACCACTTTGAGTGCTCGAGTACAGTAGAAAAGCGTTATATAGTCCATTTGTCTCTGGAATCATTTGGTATATTCAGGAATTCGTGGTTTACTCAGTGACTGCAAGGTGTCCAGGTCCTGTGACTGCAAAATGGGCCCAAATCATCAGTCCTGCACCACCATGCTTGACAATTGGCATGAGGTGTTTGTGCTGATATGCTGTGTTTGTTTTTCACCAAATGTGGTGCTGTGCATTATGGCCAAATGTTTCCACTTTGGGCTTGTCTGTCCAAAGTATTGTGGTTTGTTCAGATGCCATGCTGCCACGTTCTCTCTCCTGGCAACCCTTCCAACCAAGCCACACTTCTTTAGTCTTTTTGTAATTGGACTGTCAAAATTTAACATGCTCCTCTTGTCTACACTTATAACCAGTGGTTGTTATGTTAGCAGATAACTGATGAAACTTTAGTAAAGCAGTAAACTCGTATTTGTTAATAAATAAATAAATAATAATAAATTAGTAAACACACAGAAATTGTCCTTTTAGCTACACAAAATTATATTATACAGTCAGTTATCAAGTAGTGGTAAATGTTTTGATGGTATTTAATACTCATTGATTTTTAGCAACAAAAGTAAAACAATAACACATTTTGTTTTTATTATTTATAGAGTTGATCAAACTCCCATCCTTTAACCAGCAGGTCAGAACCCAACGATATTCACTTTACAATATAAGGCAAGCAAATCTTAACAGCAAATCATTTGGAAATGACAACATTTATTTCATTTAAAAGTAACTTGAATAATTATTGAACTATCAGTCTGATGACAGCGTGTTTTCTGAAAAATAACTGTAGATTTTCTTTATTTTTTTAATTTAGGTATTTTTGTCACAAGTTTTTTGGTGACTGCTTTACAGGTTCATGCAAATAAAAAGTGTTACAATGAGTCACTTGTAATTTCTATGTTTACTGAAGCCATGCTTTTCATGTTAAATCATCAAGAATAATCTCAGTAATCAAAGTGTTTGACAAAGTGTTGATCCACGTCCTGTGGATCCCTAAAAGCGTGGGAGTGTGTGCTGTGTGGAGGTGGCAGTTTCATTCATACAGCGCGTTATCCTAACGAGCATCGCTACCACCACATTTTTCACAGGAGAAAGCCCTGTGATCACTGGTGCTCTGCTTCTCACGAATCCTAATTTAAAACTTGTCAGTCGCGCTCCTCGTTGACCCCAACCAGACATTATTGTCAGTTGTCATTTGTTTTAATTGTAATAGTAATAACAAATCACAATAATAATCCAGAAATATAACTAGATTACCTAAATGATGACAACCTGTCTGTTTAAAAAATAAATACATGAATCAATCAATTCATTTTAATAATAATTGCACTAGTAGTAATAATAATTTACTGCATGTTCTCTATTTATTATAGCGATTGCTGTTCGCCCAAAGTGACATGTTCTTTGCTTTAATGGATTAATTGCATTTTTATGCCACTAATGGAGGATTTTTTTGCACTGCTGACTTTTTCTTCATACTTTTTGAAAGTAGACGTCAATCATTGCCTAACTTCAACCATGAGCTGGCAGAATCTAAACATAATGATGAAGCTTCCAGTTATGTGGTAGTCACTGTACACAGGATAATGTGCTGCAATAAAAAAGTACGTTGTTACACTGGGTACATTCAGTATCAACAGTTTTGCAGTTGCCAGAAATGTAAAATGTTAACATTTCCTCATTATGTCCAAGAAAACAATTACTGTACCTTTTCTTCTGATCGTTTTTGCTGTTGCAGATTAATTGTATGCAAACATAATTTATAGGAAACAGAGTTGTGCATCTGTTGTATGTGTCCAGTGTGGAACGTTGCGTTAGGTCCTGGTCTGTTCCACCCGGCTGAACAGAGCAGAGGGGCCGGCTGAGGAATGTCCTGGTGACCCCACAGACATGAGACACAAACAGAAGCCAAAAGGGCCACAGGGGGTGGTGATGGGACAACAGGATCCAGGCATGCGCGTGTGTGTCCCCATGCGTAAGAGTGTGTATTCGTGAGAGAGAAAAAGTGCATGTTTGTGAGCAGGCAAATGTTTGCCCATGCATGTCGTTGTGTAAAGGGGTAGAGGGAGCAAGGGAGAGGAGGCTGGGAGTGAAAGGAAAAGAGGGAGTGGGCATAGGGGGTGTGGGGGTCAGCACTTGCGCCCTTTGAGCATTGTCTCCCTCCTTGGTAATATAAAAGCATCATAACCCTTTGAGCCCAGACATATTTAGAAACCAGATAAAAGCACTTTTTACAAACTAGATACACGTCAGTCACAAAGCCCGGGGTCAAGCGCAACAAATTAACAACCCTATTTCTGACAGGAGGTGGGGGTGTGGGGTGGAAGGCTGGTGACAGGCTAAAACTGAAATGCTGGAGCCCAGATTCCAAGTGCGGTGGTGTGGGTTGTTCTCTTGCATTCATGTGTAATTGGTCTGAGAGCTTGAGGGGTATTCTGACTTACTTTTGTTTCTATTATATCCTCCTCATTGAAGACTTACCTACCATAACTAACAAAAGTCAAGACAGCTACTGTGAAAGGCAAGAATATTATTTGATACTCATGTTCGACACATTGAAACCCTATCACATCACAGTTTTGAGCATTTTAGAAAGGCCTTTACATTTAGCATCTCAAAAAAATCAGACCATTGTGAAAATGTTTTTTTTTTATGTAATTCAAAAAGGTAAACTTTTAAATATTCTATATTCATTGCAGATATAGTGAGGTATTTCAAGCTTGTTTCTGTTTTATTTTTGATGATTATAGTGCATAACCCATAAAAGTAAAAAATGGATTAGCTCAAATTACGGTGTTTCCTGAGATTAATCAATAAAGGATTTACAATATAACAATGTCCAACTTCTGAAAAGTATGTTCATTTGTGCACTCAATAATTGGTTGAGGCTCCTTTACCAGTAATTACTGCATCAGTGTGGTGTGGCATGGAGATGATAAGCTTGTGGCACTGCTGAGGTGTTACTGAGGTCTAGATTGCTTTGGTATGAGCTTGCTTGTATTTGGTCTGGTGTTTCTCGTGTTTCTCTGAACAACACCCAATAGATATTCTGTAGGATTCAGGTCAGATAAGTTGGCTTGCAAATCAAGAACAGGAATAACATGGTCAGCAAACCATTTGGTGGTAGTGTTGGCGCTGTGGGCAGATAATAAGACCCGCTGGAAAGGGAAATGTCAAGAGAAGGTTCATCAAAGACAGCAAAAATGTCTCACTGGACTTCAAACACCTTGGATTTGTTACCACTCCACTTGAGGAACTTCATTTCAAAACCCTTCCATCCATCCATTTTCTTGCGCCTGAGAATAGAAGCCCAAATCTCCCTCTGCCCAGCCACCTCCTCCAGCTCAAATGGGGATGAAGCCAGCAAGATGAGATTCTGAGGCCACCAAGATGGAAGCCTTCTGCCACTTGACTACACCTAGAAATTCTATCCATAAAAATTATGAACAGAAGGGCAACCCTGGTGGCATCCAACACTCACAGTAAATGAGTTCAACTTATTGCTGGCAATACAGACCACGCTCTCGCTGCGGTTGTACAAGGTGTTAGATCCCACAGGTACAGTTGTGACAGCTTCTCCGTTTAAACAGGGTCCTGGCTACACTTTCAGCGGAGTATTACCCCAACTGATTCAATGTAAGTAAGTAAGGAAGTAAGTAAAGCTTTATTTATATAGCACCTCTCAAAACAGGTGTTACAAAGTGCTTCACAACAGGACAAAGAATAATAAAAACAAATTAAATGCCACATGTAACACTACTTAAAGCTGTGGCGGGGTAACTCGCCTGGCTTCTGACCACCATTAATCCTGACGTCTGCCCCGCTCCCTCTGATCCTCCGGTGCCGCCAGTCAGGGAGGCTTCCTGCAGCTGGGCCCGTTCAGTCCCGTCAGTTGTGGTGGCTTACTCCTAATTGGATCCGTGCACTTGTTACGTGCCAGGTTAACATTTAAAGGCTAGGCAGAAAGCCCTAGGGACATAAGTTAGTTTTAAGTGGATTTAATAGACTAGTGTGACCAAAATAGAGCTAGATGTTAGAGCTAAATTGCCTACAGATTTACTATCATGAGACTAGGTGTACTGAAAATGGGAGAAATAATTGTCAAAAGACTTCCTCTGAGTCAATTTTTATTTTGCAGGTTCAGCTCAAGCAATTTGCAATACCTCAAAATCAATCCTTAATCAATCCTTAAAATTCAGTAATTAACTCAAAATTCAGAATTCAAAATCAACTTAAATCAATCATAGAGCTAATCTCAATCAAAATGATTAAATATCAATCAGAAAAGAATTACTTATGAGCTGGGCCGAGGACGAGGGGGGGAATGGAAATATCCAATTTTGTTCAAAAGTCCTTTTAGAGAAGGAAAAGCTTTGAGTGAGTCGCTCGGCCGAAGCGACCACACCCAACTCCAGTCCTTTGAAAACTGCCTCCGTGAAGTGGGGAAAAAGGGTGATGTTTCTGTCCTTCTGTCAACTTTCCTTTTTATAATCCTCGCTCTGTAGTCCAGAAGTCCTCTCTGACTCAGTACAAAGTCCAAAAGATAGAAATCCGACAGCGAAGCCACCTCCAACTTCAACTGCTAGGCAGGGAGAATACTCGGCAGAACTGTTCAAAGCCAAATTAGTATCCACGGAAGGTTTGGGCCAGTCCTCTCCGCAGAGCAGTCCTTGTCTGGGGAAGAAACTCCTGAAATTCTCATTTGATGCTTCTTCACATCATCTTTTATAGCCTGAACCTAAGACACATCCTAGTTTTCATACTTCATCATGAATAACCATCACCCCACTGCTCTTATCCAATTGGGGTGTTCGACTCTGACCATTACTTCATTTTTATTAACATATGGGTCTTTTAGGTTCTTTCAATTCTAGGACATGTTTTTAACTTTGCTCTTGCTCGACAGTAGCAACCGTTTCAAGTTCCTCATTTTACCCTTAGCTCAGTGATTTCACAATTTCCTTAATACATTGCTTAAACTGTCATTTCTGTTACACTTACATCATTTAATTCTAAATCATACAAATCATTCTCTAACAATTCTATAAATTTGAATTATGATTGTCCATTCAGTACCAGGCTTGGGCTATCGGGTAATCAAGATCTCAACTCACTTGACAAAGGACTGAATGGCCCACAAGAATGGGTGAGACAGGCCATACTCCCACAGCACCCTTCATTGGATACCCCGAGGGATGCAGTCGAATGCTTTCTTAAAGTCCACAAAACACATGTAGACTGGGCAAACTCCCAAACACACTCAGATATCCTTGAGAGGATGAAGAGCTGGTCTATTGTTCTACAACCAGGATGAAAAACACATTGTTTCTCTTTAATCTGTGGATCGACTAACGGATGGACCCTCCTTTCCAGCACCCTGGCATAGGCCTTCTTGGGCAAACTGAGAAATGTGATCCCCCCTGATAGCTGGGCAATCCAGTTCCCCTTGTTAAAGATGGGGACCACCACCCCATGCGATCTCCACACAATGTTGCAGAGGCATGTCAACCAAGTCAGCCCCACAAAATGAAGAGCCTCAGGAGCTCAGACGAATCTCGTCAAGACCATAGGCCCTGCCACCATGGAGTTGTATAACCACTTCAGTGACCTCACACCCAGTGATGGGCAAGTCGTCCTCCTCATCTCCAGACTACAGAGGGCGTGTCAGTGGGATTAAGGAGGTCCTTGAAGTATTCCTTCCACCGCCCGACTATACTTTCAGTTGAAGTTAAGTGCCCCACTTGCACTATAAACTGTGTGAGTAGAGCACTGCTTTCCCCTCCTGAGTTACCTGACGGTTTGCCAGAATCGCTTTGAGGCCATCCAAAAGTCTTTTTCCATGGCCTCACCGAACTCCTCCCATACCTGAATTTTTACTTCGACCACCACCCGAGCTGCATTCCACTTGGCCTGCTGGTAACCATCAGCGGCCTCCGGAGTCCCACAGGCCAACCAAGCCTGCTAACAGTCCTTCTTCAGCTTGATGGCTCCTTTCACCTCTGTTTGGTTCAGGGATTACCAACACGACAGGCACCAACCACCTTCCAGCTCTGAGCAGCAGTCTCAACAATGGAGGTGCGTAATATGGTCCATTTGGACTCAATGTCTTCAGCCTCCCTCGGAATGCTGTCAAAGTTCTGCTGGAGGTGGGAGTTGAAGATCTCACGGACTGGGGCCTCTGCCAGGCATTCCCAGTGCACCCTCACTATACGTTTAGGTGCACCAGGTCTGCCCAGCATCTTCCCCCGCCACCTGATCCAACTTAGCACCAGATGGTGATCAGTTGACAGCTCAGCTCTCTTCACCCGAGTGTCCAGAACATACAGCCGCAGATCTAGTAAAAAATCAATCATTGACCCATGGCCTAGGGTGTCCTGGTCCCACGTGCACTTCCGGGCATCCTTTTGTTCAAACATGGTGTTCATTATGGACAAATGGCTGTTTGCACAGAAATCTAATAACAAAACACGCTCGGATTCAGATCAGGCAGGCCGTTCCTCCTAATCACGCTCCTCCAGGTCTCACTGCCATTGCCCATATGAGCATTGAAGTCTCCCAGCAGGACAATGGAGTCACCAGATGGAGAACCCTCGAGCACCCTGCCCAGAGACTCCAAAAAAGGTTGGGTAAACTGAACTTAATTCGGCTCATTAGAACAAACAACAGACAGGACCCATTCCCCTGCCCAAAGGCGCAGGGAGGCAACCCCCTCGTCCATTGGTGAAAATTCTAATGTACAGACAGTAAACTGAAGGGGGTACAAGAATACCCACCCCAGCTTGCCACGTTTCACTAATAGCAACTCCAGACTGGAACAGTGTCCAGCCCCTCTCCAGGAGACTGATTCCAGAGCCCAGGCCGTGCGTTGAGGTGAGCCCAACTATATCTAGCTGGTATAAATCAACCTCACGCACTGGCCTCAGGCTCCTTCCCCACCGGAGAGGTGACATTCCATGTCCCGATAGCGAGCCTCGATGGCCACAGATCAGTCCGCCAGGGCCTCCCCTTGGCTGCCGCCCCACACGCATTGCACCCAACCCCTACAGGAGGACAGGCCTATGTCTTCTCTTAGGGCTGCGCCAGGTTGGGCACCATAGGCTAATGCCCAGCCACCAGACGTTCTCCCTTGAGCTCCCTCCCCAGGCATGGCTCCAACTTTGGGTCCCGGTAACCCTATCCCAACAGGGTAAACTGTTTGCTTGATGTGTGTTCCATAGGGGTCATTAGAATCGCTCTTTGTCTGGCCCCCACACCCAAGACCAATTTGCCATAGGAGACCCTACCAGGGGGCAAAAACAGCTCCTGGGATTACTGGGACACACAAATCCCTCCACCACGATAAGGTGGCAATTCATAGAGGAGTGGTTTCCAAACAAAATGCAAATTTGACTTACATTTTTACTTACAAGGCCTTTTGACCACTGAGTCCAGTGTTCTTTTTTTCCTTAGTTCAGGTAAGATGCCTCTGACATCTCTGGTTCAGGAGTAGCTTGATATTAGGAATGAGACAATTGTAGCCCCTTTCTTTAGAAGGTCTATGTGTGGTGGCTGTTGATGCTCTGACACCAGCCTCAGTCCATTCCTTGTGAAGTGCTCCCAAGTTCTGGAATTGACTCTACTGAATTGGCTCTACTGAAAAGCAATGACCTTATGTGACTTTCTCTCATTGTAGAGTGTGTCAATGATCGGCATCTGGATATTTATGAAACTTATGAAACTCCCCAAACCAGTTTGTAGTCTTACACGCAGCTCTCTGCAGCTTCTCTCCTGTCATAACCCCAAAACCCCAACCCCATAGAAACCGTATCTACTCCCAGACCACCAAATACAAATCAAAAATCAGCAAAAAACAATTTAAGCTTGAAAATTCACAAAGAAAGAACAATATAGCATCCTCAGCTGCACCAAAGAGTAAAACAGTTAAATGTGGATAATTTAACTTCAAATGATTTAAACGATTGATCAACATATGGATTTATTCTGCCTTACAGAAACCTGGTAACAGCAGGATGAATATGTTGATGAATCAACACCCCTGAATCATACTATTAGAATCCTCAAAGCGCCGGCCAAGGAGGAGGAATAGCAGCAATATTCCACTCCAGCTTATTAATCAACCATAGACCCAGACAGAGTTTTAATTCATCTGAAAGCCTGACTCTTAGCCTTGTCCACCCTAATTGGAAAACTCCTCAAAAACCAGTTTTATTTGTTGTCTATCGTCCACGTGGCCCTCATTTAGAGTTTGTCTGATTTCTGTCTTTTTATCTGATTTAGTGCTCAGTTCAGATAAAATAATTATAGTAGATGATTTTAACATCTATGTTGATGCTGAAAATGACAGCCTCAACACTGCATTTAATTTATTTGATTCAACTGACTTCTCTCAAAACGTAAATGAGCCCACCCACCACTTTAATCACACTCTGGATCTTGTTCTGACATACAGCATAGAAACTGCACATTTAACAGTATTCCCTGAAAGCATTCTTTTGTCTAATTTCTTGATAACATTTAACTTTACAATAATGGATTACACAGCAGTGGGGAATACATTTCCTTTTCAAGCTCCAGAGACTTTCCTTATAGTAGATGTTTTTCTGAAAGTGCAGTCTCCTAACTCTTTCAGATTGCATCTTCTGCATAACATGTAGTCCACCTGTCTGCACCTTACTCCACTCTTTTATGTTACCCTATGTTCCTCCTTCTTAAAGTATGTGTTCACACAGCCATTTCCATCTTTTTCACAAAATACACCACCATCTGTCCTTCTGCATTTCTGTTCTTAACACCATTCCTACCCAACACCTCCTCGTCACTTGTGTTCCTTTCACCTATATGCCCACTAACGTCTGCTCCGATCACCAATCTGTCTTCCTTGGGGACGCATTGTACCACTTTATCCAACTTACTCCAGAATTCCTTTCTCTTCTGACATCCAACTTGTGGGGACAACATTCAACATCGTCCCTTCAATTTCTAGCTTCGACTCATGTTGCTGTCGGACAGAACTCACCCCCAACTCTATTCGCATATTCTTCTTTCAAGATTACCCCTACTCCATTTCTCTTCCTATCTACACCATGTTAGAACAGTTTGAGTCCATCTCCAGTGCTTGTGGACTTGCTTCCCTTCTACCTGGTCTTCTGCACACACAATATGTTTGCCTTCCTTCACTCTATTGTATCAGCCAACTCTCTCCATATACCAGTCATAATCTCTGTATTTAGAGTCCGTACTCTCATGTCCACACTCCTGCCTTTCCTTCTCTGTTGCTGCCTCCAAACACGGGTTCCCCCTTGCCTCTTCCTTTGCCTTGAGCCAACAGTAGCACAGTTTCCAGTGACACTATGTTAACCAACAGCACTGGAGGCAGTTGTTGTTAACCCAGGCCCCGACTGATCTGGGATGGATATCTCATTCTTTATGATCCACATGTTTGATTTGACTAAGATTTCATGCGGATACCCTTCCTGATACAACCCTCAGGCTTGGGACAAGCACTAGGAGTACACTGGCTTCTGGCCCACCAGTATCTGGGTTAAGTCTTGACATTAATTAATGCTTTAATTTTAAATATCATCAGCTTATATCTAAAAGGCTGCATTTCACAGACTTTCAAGGTGGCTGAAATGAAACCACTACCTAAAAAGCCCTTATGGAATCCAGCTCTTAGCCAACTACAGACCAACCTTCCTTTTATTTAAAAGATTCTCAAAAAGTTTTTTTGTAAAACAAACAAAATTATTTGCAGAGGAATAATTTATTTGAAGAGTTTCAGCCAGGATTTAGAGTTCATCATAGCACAGAAACAACATTCTTGAAGGTTACCAATGATCTTATTGCCTATTGGACTTATCTCTGTACCTGTCCTGTTAGGCCTCAGTGCAGCATTGCATACTGTTAATTACAACATTTTATTACAGAGGTTAAAACACCATTAGTGTTATATATTCCAATTTATGCATGTAAATTGGGGGTGTTCTTCACTCATGAAAGTCAGTCATGGAATTCCACAGGGTTGGGACCAACACTTTTCATGTTATACAGATTCAGACAAAACTGGGATTATTGTATTTGGCCCTAAAAACCTTAGAAATATTAGAAACATGATCTCTAACCATATCATTTCTCTGGATGGTATTACCTTGGGTTCCAGCAGCACTGTGAGGAATCTTGGAATCATTTTTGACCAGTATATGTCCTTCAAAATGTATGTTACAATTATATTTAAACTTTTAAAACTAGAAACATCCTGTATCAGAGTAATGCTTGAAAAACTAGTTCATGCATTTATTATTTGTAGGCTGAACTATTGTAATTCATCATCATATTGTTCTAAAAGTTCCCTGAAAAGCCTTCAATTAATCCAGAGGTGAACAAGAGTAATGACAGGTACAAAAGAAAGAGAGATCATTTCCTTTTTGTTGGTTTCTTTTCACTGTCTCCATGTTAAATCTAGAACTGAATTTAAAATCCTTCTACTACCATACAAAGTCTTGAATAATCGGGCTGTCACATCCTATCTTTTGTTGTGTCATATTATCCTATTAGAGTACATTGCTCTTAAACTGCAGGCTTTCTTGTGTTTCCTAGAGTTTCTATAAGTAGAATGAGTGGCAGAGGCATCAGCTATCAGGCTTCTCTCCTGTAGAACCTAGCTCTCAGTTTGAGAGATTGGGCTTAAGTTTTGACATTCCATGTCCCAATAGCCAGTCTCTGTAGCTAGGGATCTGTCCCCCAGGGCCTCCGCCCGACACACACTGCGCCCGACCCCTACGACTCCACCTGCGGGTGCTGGGCCTACAGGAGGGCGGGCCCATGTCGTCTTTTCGGGCTCTGCCCGGCCAAGCACCACGGGTTAATGCCTGGCCACCAGATGCTCTCCCTCGAGCTCCCTCCCCAGGCCTGGCTCCAGGGTGGGGCCTCGGTGACCCTATCCCGGGCAGGGTAAACAGTTCCCTTGTTGGCATTTCCGTAGGGGTCTTCTGAACCGCTCTTTGTCTGGCCGCTCACACAGGACCAATTTGCCATGGGAGACCCTTAAAGGGGGACAAACCCCTGGAAAATATAACTCCTGGGATCGCTGGGACACACAAACCCCTCCACCACGATAAGGTGGTGATTCACGGAGGAGAATCCCTCCCCACCTCTCTGGTGGGGAAGGAGCCTTAGCTAGTGCGTGAGGTTGAGAGATACCGGCTAGATGTAGTTGGGCTCACCTCACTGCATGGCCTGAGCTCTGGAACCAGTCTCCTGGAGAGGAGCTGGAGTCTGTTCAAGTCTGGAGTTGCCCTCGGTGAGAGGCGGCAAGCTTGGGGTGGGTATTCTTGTATCCCCCTGGCCTGCTGTCTATACGTCGGAGTTTTCACTGGTAGACGAGAGGGTTGCTTCCCTGCGCCTTTGGGCCGGGGAACAGGTCCTGACTGTTGTTTGCGCTTATGCGCCGAATGAAAGTTCAGAGTACCCACCCTTTTTGGAGTCTCTGGGCAGGGTGCTTGGGGTGCTCCATCCGGTGACTCCATCGTCCTGCTGGGAGACTTCAACGCTCACGTTGGCAATGACAGTGAGACCTGGAGGAGCGTGATTGGGAGGAACGAACTGCCCAATCTGAACCCGAATGGTGTCTTGTTATTGGACTTCTGTGCAAACCACAGTTTGTCCATAACGAACACCATGTTTGAACATAAGGATGTCCATAAGTGCACGTGGCACCAGGACACCCTAGGTCTCAGGTCAATTATCGATTTTCTAGTCGTATCACCAGATCTGTGGCCATATGTTCTGGACACTTGGGTGAAGAGAGGAGCTGAACTGTCAACTGATCACCACCTGGTGATGAGTTGGATCAGGTGGTGGGGGAAGATGCTGGACAGACCTGGCACACCTAAATGTGTTGTGAGGGTGCACTGGGAGCACCTGGCAGAAGCCCCAGTCTGCGAAATCTTCAACTCCCACCTCCAGCAGAACTTCGACAGCATTCCGAGGGAGGCTGAGGACATTGGGTCCAAATGGACCATGTTCTGCACCTCCATTGTTGAGGCTGCTGCTCAGAGCTGTGACTGCAAGGTGGTTGGTGCCTGTCATGGTGGTAACTCCCGAACCAGACATTGGTCACCGGAGGTGAAAGGAGCCATCAAGCTGAAGGAGGAGTCCTTTCAGGCTTGGTTGGCCTGCGGGACTCCGGAGGCAGCTGACAGGTACTGGCAGGCCAAGCAGAATGCGGCCCGGGCAGTGGCCAAAGCAAAAACTGGGGTGTGGGAGGATTTCGGTGAGGCAATGGAAAAAGACTTTTGGATGGCATCAAAGCATTTTTGGCAAACTCGGGGAGTCGGGGTGACTCGGGGGGGGTACTCACATTGTTTATATTGTGAGTGGAGTGCTGCTGACTTCAACTGAGGCTATAGGCAGTGGAAGGAATACTTAGGCGACCTCCTTAATCCTACTGACATGCCTTCTGTTGTGGAAGCAGAATCTGCAGACGAGGGGGATGACTTGCCCATCATTGGGGGTGAGGTCACTGAGGTGATTAAACAACTCCGTGATGGCAGGGCCCCTGGGGTGGACGAGATTCACTCTGAGTTCCTGAAGGCTCTGGATGTTGTAGGGCTGTCTTGGTTGACACGCCTCTGCAACAGCGAGTGGAGATCAGGGGCGGTGCCACTGGATTGGCAGACCGGGGTGGTGGTCCCCATCTTTAAGAAGGGAGACCAGAGGATGTGCTCACACTTCTTAGCCTCCCCAGTAAGGGCTATGCCAGGATGCTGGAAAGGAGGGTCCATGTATTAGTCGAACCACAGATTCAAGAGGAAAAGGCAATTTTCGTCCTGGTCGTGGAACGCTGGACCAGCTCTTTATCCTCTCAAGGATATTTGAGTGTGCGTGGGAGTTTGCCCATCCAGTCTATATGTGTTTTGTGGACTTGGAGAAGGCATTCAACTATGTCCCTCGGGGTATCCTGTGGGAGCCAGTAACGGTCCTGCCACAGTAATGATCCTGCCACAGGTTCACCAATAGAAATCTCACCTTCAGCTGTGTTTACAATCTGATCACCACCAACAAAACCGGCTCCTTGGTGCAGTGCAATGCTGAAAATACTTGAAGTCACATGGTCCAATCTTGCATTCTCATTGGTTCTAGGGACATGGAGGCTTTTACGGGCAATGGGAAGTAGCGTTTTGAGGCTTTTGATAATTCAGACTAGTCAGAGACAGGTATTTAATGGGTTATGATGCAACATGATTGATTGGCATATAGTACATGGGGAAAGGATTCCGTAAATATCATTATCTCATTTTTGATGGAGGTGGTAAATGGACTAGTTCTTATATAGAGCTTTTCTACTCTAACTGAACACTCAACATGTTTGCAACACATTTGCATTCAACCATTCACACACATTCATACAAGCACTTCCTTCTGTAGGTAGGTGCTTTCTATCTACCATTTACACACATTCATACTCTGACGGTTGCATCTTGATACTGAAACTTGGGGTTCAGTATCTTGCCCAAGGATACTTTGGTATGCAGCCTGAAGCAGCCAGGAATCGAACCGCCAGCCTTCCCATTAATAGGTGACCTGCTCTATCTCCTGAGCCACAACCACCCCAGGTGGCATTCGGCGGCTTTTGCATCTGAACTCTTCATATTTTTCCCTCCTCACTAGGATAGTCTTGATTTCAGTAATATTCATCGGGCCGGATGGAAAGCTCTGGGGGGCTGTATGTGGCCCGCAGACCGCCTGTTGACGTTCACTGCCATCCAGTGTGGAGCACGTCTTCACTCCTTAGGATTGTAGGCCACTGCTGCATGTCATTAAATGGTTTCTTCTCTCTCCCACAATATATGATTTGTCCTGTTTCCCTATGCTATATTTTTTCTCTTCTCTTTCCCCTCACCCCCAACTAGTCAAGGCAGATGGCCACCACTCCCTGAGCCTGGTTCTGCCAGAGGTTTCTTCCTGTTAAAAGGGAGTTTTTACTAACAGAGGGTGGTGGCCTACAAGAGGGCAGGCCCATGTCTCCTCTTTGGGCTGTGCCCGGCCGAGCATCATGGGCTCATTCCTGGCTACCAGACACTCTCCCTGGAGCTCCCTCCCCAGGCCTGGCTTCAGGATGGGTCTCTGGTAACCCTGTCCCAGGCAGGGTAAAATTTTCCCTTGTTGTATTTTTCATAGGGGTTCTTCTTCCTTAACTATTTTATTATATTTTCATTTAAAATGGAATTATCTTTTTTGTTTAAACTATCATTGTTTGGTAAATGTCAATTTCACAAGCCAGCAAACATGCCACCTTGGGGCCCATTTGGGGGCACTGTGGGCCATGTGGGGCGCACAATTGGCGTGAAGTGAAAAGGGCAGTGGGGCAGCGCATAGTGTGGGCTGCCCACAAAAAATGTGGCAAAAATACACACATTGATTACTTAATTAGAACTACAGATACTTGTGTTAAAAAATGACTGGTAAAAGTACTGATTCAACTTTTTTACTCAAGTAAAAGTTAGAAAGTACTTTGAGTACTCTTGAGTACTCTGAAATGTACTCGAAGAATAAAAGTAAAAAGTAGTTCTTTGAAGTCTATTTCTACCAGCTATTTGTGTGCAAAGGAAACTATTAGTACAAGGGGGCAGGGACATTATTTCAAGTTCTTTTATTCACTCTAATCTGTGTACTCAGTTTGAACATCTATTATGTAGAAGAAAGCAGAGAAAAACAAAGTCTGAAAAACTAATAAAATAGCTCTACATGCTCTTGCATACATTACAAAAATCAGTATAGTGCTATAAATGACACATAAATTACATACTCCATAAAGTGTATATTATTGGATTGTAAACAGCCATTGAACAGATCACAAACGTAAAAAAAAATATCTTGAGCTCATTCAAAATATGAATAGAGAGACAAATTCAGGGATACATTAGTTAGTGGTGTGTTAAGCCTCAATGAAAAGTTGCATATTGCTGGGAAAGACTTTAGTACATCTGTTGTGTCAGCTGGGCAGCTCAGGTGTCACTCCAGCTACTTGGAGTTTTTTGGGGAATGGAACTGCTTGATTGCAGAAAATAAATCATCCTCTTCTGAGGAAGGGGAGGTCTCCCCTTGTTGCTCCACAGGCTGCTCCTTCAGAGGACCTAATGGAGTCCAGGCCTGTGGAATACATAACCAATGAAGAATTGAATCATTTTTCCCCTCACATACCACATTTGTGATACACAGATTTTTTTTAAAATACACGAATTACAATATTTTATGCTTTGTAATTTCATTTGACACACAACATGAGGGTTAGCATAATTATTCATCCATTTTCTTCTGCTTATCTACGGCTGGGGTTTGGGGGCACCAGCCTAAGCAGAGAAACCCAGAACTTAGGCTCACAGAACTTAGGAAGAAATGCATAGGTGCTTGAGCTTGGTCTTGAGTAGTGTTACTGTAGGTCGTAGCATCCCATCTGCACACTGGCATCGCCCTGAAGAACATCAACTCCTTTGCAAATGAGCTCATTGTGTTCATATGTTCAGACAGAAAGGAAAGCTCAGCAGGTGTGAGCATGTTTAAGAAAGAAGGAGAAGAAGAAGAAAACAGTAATATATAAGCACAGAAAATATCAAACACTCTTACATGATGAAACTCATGACTGGACAGCTGCTGCTAAAACTGTTTCTAATAAAACTACCCTAGTTGTCATTGCCTGTTAATAAAAGTTTTAAAACAGAGTTTTGATATAAATAATTATTAAAATTGTATTATTTTTGACCCACCACCACTGTGCTGCCCCTTTTGAATAAAATAACATTTTATGACATTTACATGATGGAAACTTCCTTAGTTCCAGACCAGCTAGTTTATGGTGCTGGAACAGAGCCCATTCTTTGGCCGAGCACCGAGGGAGTTCGCGGTGGACGATTGGAGCACTTGGCACTGGCACCGTGTCAGTGGAAAAGGGCTACATGAGTACCATAATGGGATCAGTAAGCAGTATCTGTTAGGTGTTACGGATAGCAATATTAAAGATTCAGTAACAATGCCGGTGAATATGCTACTCTGTGAGCGCACGTGTGTGTTCATACATTTTATAAGCTGAAGTTTGGCATATAACAAAACAAACTATTGGATTTACATTTGAACCTGAGGTGTTATGTTTTGCACTCAAACCTGTGTTTGACTAAAGACACAAAATTAACTTCGTACATAAGCAGTGGACTGGAGCCATGCAGAGAGCATTTTTCATTGCTTTAACTCCTATAGTAGGTATGTAAATAAATGCATGTCCTGAGGGTTTGTAGACTCTCAATTTGGTAAGAGATGCTGTTAGTACTAACTGAGCTGGGATCAGAGTATAGTATAGATAGCAGCATTATGGTAAATGGTAAATGGACTGGTACTTGCGTAGTGCTTTTCTAGTCTAACTGTTGCAGGTGGCTGAGAGACAGCACGTTGATTTAGACAAAGGGGGGAGTCAACAGTGTTCTTATTGTTGGGGGGCACACACGCTTGACGTGTTTGTTAATGCTGCCCACGTCTTTGCTTCAGCTTGTATGAGTGTGTGTTTGCACACATGAAAAAAGGTTGTGAATGTGTGTAGTGTTTCTTCGTCGTTTTTTGTTTTTTTTTTAATTAAAATTTAATTTTTTTCATATGTTTGTGTTGTGCTGAAATGTATAGGTTCCCACAGAAGACACAATTTGTGTGACCTTGCCACATGGGCCCTTAGATAATGCAGCCAGCTGATGAGGTTACCCAAATGGCAGCAGAGGTCCAGCAAGCTGATAATGAGAGGTGAAGTGACAGGGGAGCCACTGATTGGTCAGAAGAGGATGACTGTTTGGTCAGACATGACTGTGTGTGTGTGTGTGTGTGTGTGTGTGTGTGTGTGTGTGTGTGTGTGTGTGTGTGTGTGTGTGTGTGTGTGTGTGTGTGTGTGTGTGTGTG
>JASGAU010405459.1:0-25638 GCA_030220045.1 Australoheros facetus
TTGGCTGCCCTCTCCCCTCCCTGATGGACATCTACACCTCCCGCTGCATCAGCAGAGCCAGGAACATCATCAAGGACAGCTCACACCCTGGCTTTGACCTATTTGACCTGCTGCCCTCTGGCAGGAGCTACAGGTGCATCAAAGCCAGAACAAACAGACTCAAGAACAGTTTCTTCTCCAGAGCAATCACCACCCTGAACTCTCACACTCATCCACTGTAACTGTGCAATACCCACATCTCTGTGCAATAGTATATTATTCATACTGAACAATATCTATCACTCCCATATTGTGTAATATCCAGTATTCATTCACTAGTGCAATATTCATTCACCAAGTGCCTTGTTTGATAATCTGAAACATGTAAGTGTGACACATATGCAAAAATTAAGAAATTAGGAGGGGAGCAAATACTTTTTCACAGCACTGTAAATGTCTGAATTTAATATAATTTATTGTTCATGCTTTAACTGATATTTATTTAAGATAATCGAAGGAGTTTGCTGTCAATGTATTACATAGGCCTTGTTCGTTATACTGTAATTTTTAATGTGAAGGATATAACTAGTAATTATAACATTAAAATGCGAGCTGACTGAACTCAACTCAGATTCATTTTTTAGGACTGGACATAAACTAGAAAAAAGATCTAGGAGTTATGTATATTTCAGCACATACACGTAACTCTATAAGAACACTGGTTTGACCAAATAATAATAACTTAGGGTCCACTTCATAACTTTCTTATAACTCCATCTTATGGTTTCCTTCAGCTCTATGACAGCAAACTCCATCCCAGGGTTGGGTCACGGTTAATGGACCAGTGAAACAGTTCTATAATATACTGTTTTATTAATCTGACGTGCAAGTAAATGTAAGTGTAATTTCAACAATATGTCTTATTGCAATTGCTGTCATGCACTACATATCATCTACAAAGGCAGAAACCCTTCTCATGTAGATGTAAAAAGCATGTTATTGACTCCACTGTACTTTTTAAACCCTGCAAAGTGATCCAGTGGGTTCTGAACCACAGTGGGCTGCAGGTGTGACACATGTGCCCTGTCCACTCTTTTTAATAAATGAACCTCAGGTAAGGCTTCTCCTGTCAAAACTGTCCCCAGAGTCATGATGTGTTTTTACTTTCAAGACAGAAACCTCTACCTGCCACTCCAACTTGGTGAGTTGCAAAACCCGGCAGTCTGCTGTCCCCCTCTCCCAGCCAAAGCGCCAGCACGGCGTGGTCGTTTCTGGCGTGATGGAAGGCGAAGCCGTGAGCCGAGGCGGCAGCAGCACATCGACTGAGCGAGATGGGTACCCGGAGCCACACTGCTGCCTTCCCCTCTGCTTTCCACTGGGCCAAAGAATCTGCACAGTTCAGACATCACATGTTAATAACATGCATCCAAAAGCTTTTCTAACTGTGTATTTCCCATCGCCCATAAACTATAAAGTGCACAAAGAAAAAGGAAATATGTGGCAGAAGTGACATAATGAAAAGGGAAAAGCTTTTAAAAGGCGTTTCCACCTAACTGAATTTTGAAGATCTTAAGAGAGAGAGAGAGAGAGAGAGAGAGATGGGGAAAGATAATGAGAGCAGGACAAAGAGCAGATCCGTTTCTGGTGGAAGTAGCATTCATGTGAGATGAACAACTGAGAACAACTAACTGGATTAATGCAGACAGAAAAATAGATAACGCACACTTTTAATTGCTCACTGAGAGTTGTCACTTTGCATTTAAGCGAGATAGTGAGTGCTAGCTACATGAAGCACTGCTGAAATAAATTAACTTATAAAAGAAATAAATAAAGAAATATGTATATAAAAGTGGGCAAGGGGTTATGTTTAAAGGACTCCTCACTTATCTAGACCAAGAACGTGCTTCTTTTAGTAATTACAATGTAACAACGACAGTAACAATGTTTTGCGAATATTAAAAATAAATGTTACTGCTTTTGCACGGAGCGACAACACAGAGATCAGACTTTCAACCTCAGCTATGCTCTCTTGATTTAGAGGCTATGCGCAATTTTAACCTCAAATAGAAGATCCCTTTAGAAGAGACCTTATGCACATACAGTGCAGACCTACTGTAGATAACATACAGGTCAGTGGTTAAGACAGTTTAATGATTTATGAGCAGATGAGGAAAACATGAAGCGTGCATTGCTCTCTTTCCCCTTCTACACTGTAGGCAGACTTCAGGACAACAAACCCCGCAGTAAACCGCTGAATGAGCTCTCGCTGATGTCCTCCGGCAGTCCGATCTCAGCCAGGTTCACGGTCACTCCACCGAATCGGTCCACTTTTCCCGTTAAAGCGCTGACCCCGTGGACTTGCTGAAACTGTGAATAAGCTACAGTGCAGGAAAAGGCACAGGCAGGTGTGCGTGCGGGAGCAGACATTTTATTACAAAAGCGTCCTCTCGCCAACGGCAAAAGTCTGGAAACAAAGGTGCAGCCGGCCATATCACAGCAATACCACAAACAACCGAATAAAGGCGAAATATATTCAGCTGGCAGCCGGTATATGAGCGGTACCGTGCAGTTGCGTAAACGTCCGTCTTGGAAGTTGCGTAAATACCGTAATGAACCGGTAAAACTGAACCCTGACAAGTAGTGTGACAGACTCCTTTCACATTTCTGCCAATTTAGCTATGTGAACTTATAATGTTTAGGCATTATTTTAGAATTGGATAATAAATCTGCCAAGTAACCAATTAAATTCTGTAACTATCGGGTTTTTTTTGGCCACAAGCTGTTGTTAACTAAAGCTCTTGTACCTGTCATATGCTGTTATTAAGCAAACAAGAAGTCCTGAGGTGCTTGCTGTTCAGTAGATGTATGCCGAAATCAAGAATGCATCCAAGTAATATGAGCCATACTCTTATTTATTTCGTTTTGTGTTTCCACTAGCCTGTATAATCAAATATTTAAAATTAAGCATCATTTCTATGGAGTTTTGCATTGTTTTTCTTTACTTCCGCGATCTTAAAGAAAGCTTTTCCACCAGAGATCAATACTTTTCAGATATTATTTATATTTTTGTAATGGAATATCTTCTTAAAAATACCACATAAATGTTTCACAATTAAATAAATACAAAAATGCCACCGCTACCTGCGAGGAAAGACTCACATATACGAAGTTTTACGGTAAATGAAGGCGGGACTACGCGTTAACCAGGAAGTTTACGACACCGCTTCATGTTTACACATGTTTCCGCTTTCACGTGGAGACGCTTTTCGCAAGTAAAATGTCTTCAAAGAAAAATAAAAGCAAAACAAAAAAAGGGAGTGAAGGGGATGGTTCGCTCTTAGAGACGGAGGGCCCAAGTGACTCTGCAAGCCTGCAAACATGTGGCGCCCACGGAGGAAGTAGCAAAAGTTCAAACTGCAACTCTTTCAGTGTCATCGATTTCATTGAAAAAGGTAAGAAGCTGAGACACGAGCCTAACAATTCAACAGGCTGTGGGATAAAAATCTGCTGTAGCTGATGCTCAAACGAAGCTATCTGTAGGATGAAGATGGAAGACCCGCTACACTCACTGGACGAGGAGGCAACAGTGATGCTGCTGGTTCACCTGCTTACCAGAGACAGTCATTTTCTCAGCTGTGTGCCTTTCTTCTTTTTCCTTTGTTGTGGTTTTGTGACATTTTAGCATTATTTAGAGTTGCATTTGTGCCCCTTTTTTCTTCTTCCTAATATTCAGTAGTCACCCAAAGGCTTTGCAGATGCATAGATGCGCTACCTTCTCCAGAAATGTTCAGCTGCTTTAACGAACCAAAGAACTGATTTCTTTGTGAAGATGAGTCCTCACACTGAAGCGTAGTTTTAACTCTGTCCTCTCCTCATCCCAGACTCTGGATTCCTCTAATAACTTGTCTTGCCTCTTCCTACTTTCTGCACGAGATAAGAATGCGCTGCAATACTTGTGCTTCTTGTCACCGATTACAGTGGCCGGTGGGGTATTTCAGTGCTCAGCTTTGCGGGGAAAGTTTATTCCAGGGTGCAGGAAAGGATGCTCCAGCTAATGGTCAAACCTTGAATTCAGGAGGAGCAATGCAGATTCCATCCTGGTCGTGGAACAGTGGACTAGATCTTTACCCTTGCAGGGTTTCTCGAGGGATCATGGGAGTTTCGCCATCCAGTCTACATGTGTTTGTAGACTTGGAGAAGACTTACAGCTGGGAACCTGGGGGAGGGGGGGCACCTGTGGTGTGTACTGTGGGAGTAAGGGGTCCTGGACCCGCTGCTAGGGGCCATTAGGTATAACCAAAGTGAGAGCTATGCCTGCATCCTTGGCACAAAGTCAGGCACGTTTTCAGTGAGTGCTCCGCTGGGTTGCCCCTTGTCTCCAGTCCTGTGATTTTCATGGTCAGGATCTCCAAGCCGGAGGCAGGTTGAGGAGTGTGTCCGCTTTGGGAACCTCAGAATAGCATCTCTGCTTTTTGCAGATGATGTGGTTGCAGCCGAGTGTGAGAGTCAGCATCTCTAAATCTGAGGCAGTGGTTCTTTGCTGGAAAATGGTGGTGTGCCCTGTCTTGGTTGTGGTAGAGAGGCTGCATCAAGCAACGTAGTACAAGATCTCATTCACAAGTGATGGGAATGTGGAGAAGGAGTTGGACTGGTGGATTGGTGCGGAGCCAGCAGTAATGCACATGTTGTTCCAGGCTGTCGTAGTGATGAGAGTTGATCCAAAAGGCAAAGCTTTTGATTAATTAGACTATCGAGATCCCAACACTCACCTGTGGTGTGATAAGAGTAAGGTCGCCAATACGAGTAAAATGAGTTTTCTCCTTAGGGTGCCTGGGCTCAGCCTTAACTCAGACATCAGGAGGGATCTCGGAGAAGAGTCACTACTCCTTCATACTGAAAGGAGCCAGTTGAGGTGGTTTGGATATTTGGTCAGTTATGCTCAGCTGGACTCTAAAATGTGCACTGACAGAGAATTTGGGGTGACTGGAGCAGCTATAACTTGTTCACAGAAGGCCTGGTAGTTTTCTTGGAGCTAAATGTATCCAAAACAGAGAGTATCATAATACATTTTAGGAATCTTCAGCCTATGGTTAATAGAGACTGCGTCGAAAGCAACAAGTCGTAGATTCAAATGAACCTTTGAATGTAAATGAGTTTGGACGTCCGTGGCACCAGCTCCCAGTTTAGGCTCAGACGACCTCTTTACTTTTAAGATTTACTTTTATTATTTGATAAAGCTTATAGTGAGGACTGGAGCAGGTGATCTGGAACCATTCCTCAGTTATTTATATGGCTATAAACTTCCCATGATGCACTGAGACCCCCCCCCCAAAAAAACAAAAAAAAAAACTAACGCAATAAAAACAAACAAACAAAAAAACTGATTATGGCAGGTAGTTGCCCCTCGCTGAGCCTGGTTCTGCTGTGGTGGAAGGCAGGCTCTCATCCCTTACATAACCTTTCAGAACTGCTTTGATCCCTGCAGCCGTTGCACTGCTAAATGAGAGCAGCACCAGACAGTGCACTTTATGCATGCATTGTGCTTTAGACTTTTGAGTGAGTGTGGGTGGCTTTGTGTGTGTAGAAGCGCTTTTTTTAAATACTCAGATTATATTTTTGATGCTGTGATCGTTAGTTTTTAATGTATTTGTTGAGATGTCTTTTGAGTCTGAAATAAAACACTGCTGTTGTTTGGCTGCCTTTCAGTGAAGTAATCTAGTTCACTTTTGAAATTGTGGAAAGTATTTTTTTTTATTTGGGATCAGGAAAAATAAATCGCTTCCTGCTGAACGTGAAGAGAAGATGCAGCACAGACATGAAGTGAAATGTAACGCCATCATTTTATGATCTGGTAACATATGAAACCAGGAGGAATTGCAGCATTTGAATTATTTAATGTCATCGTGTGTACAAATGAATAATTTAATAGGTACTTTCATTTTTGATACATTTGCCACATTTGATACTTTCCTGACTGCTTTTCTTGAATTGTTTGTTTTAATTTGCCTCACAGCTGATGACAAAACGCCCAAAAGCTGCAGATCAGCTTTAGCTCAACTCAGCCTCAAATCAATGAAATCAGCCAGCATCTGCATCGGGAGACCCGTGCTGCTGACGAGCCCCACAGGACAACAAGAGGTACTCCTCATCTCATCTCATCTCATCTCATCTCATCTCATCTCATCTCATCTCATCTCATCTCATCTCATCTCATCTCATCTCATCTCATCTCATCTCATCTCATCACTTCGCTTCTCATACTTTTTTATACCTTCTCATACTTTCAGGTGTGCTTGGCTTGGCCAGTTGCCTCCTTTCCAGGTGGAAAAGTTGGCCTGCAGAAATGTGCTCAGAACAACCTGAGAGTAAAGTCAGGGGACGAGGTCATGCTGCACCCAATAACAGGTCCCGTGGTTCAGGCTGAAGAGGTGGTTCTCTCTAACAGGTAAAGTTATCTGGCTTTCATTAAAAAAAAAAAAGTCTGTCAACATATATTTATTATTCCAGTTTGCTCTGCACTTAAAATTATACTACACCACAGTAAGTATAGAGCTGCCAGTGCATCCAGCAAAATGAATACAGCCTTAATTAAAAGTCCTGCAATATAATGGACATTAATGAGAGTTGTAATGTTTAGTTTTTGCGTCTTCATTTAATTGTATTGTACTGAATTAATATGTATGCCTTTTAAAAATCACTCACTGACAGACACTTTTTCTGTGTAAATAAGGTAGATGCTGTCATCTGCTGGAAACAATATGCAACTGCAGTTCAAATCTCAATAATCGATGAAAAGTCAAGAAAGACTATAAAAATGTTTCCGGGTAATTCTCAGCTATGTGGCACTTTTTTCAGGTCAAAAGATGAAGCAATAGAAACAGACGAATTCAAGAGTTTCTTCCTGAGGTCTCTGGGTAAGTCTCATCACGTCATCATCATCATCATCTTGCATCTGCAGCTTTTAAAGCTTTTCAGTGGAAAGCACACACTTTAAGCACATCTGACTGTGCCCTTTTTTTTTTTTTTCTTTTTGCATAACTCTGCCCATGGTGTAAAGTGCGTTTTGGTGCATAAGTTGTTAATATTTTGCCAAAAATGCCTGATCCTCTTCCATGCACCTTAGTCTCTAAGGCTTGTACTTTAACTCTGTTTGATTGCACTTCTCATAGTTTTTTCTATAATCAAGCAAATATCTTCCTTTATTGGAATAAATGCTGTGTATTTGTCTCTCTTATATCAGCTGGGAACATCATTCTGCCAGGGAATGTCCTTTCCTTGAGTTATTTCGGCCGCTCGTGCAGTCTTCGGGTTGAAACCATAAGAGGGGAGGATGGCGTCACCCTCCGGAAACCAGCTGCTGTCCTGGGAGCGGGCCATGAAACTGAAGAGTCCTCTGTGATGAACTCTGTGCTGGACTCCACATCAGCTGACCTCTCTCTGCAGCTCAGCATGCTGTCTGTTGATGACAACAACGCTGTAACACCAGGGACACCTAGAGAGCCCTGTCCTGCAGCCAGCACCCCATGCCGACCTGCTCAGCCCCTTTCCCTCTCCTCACACCCTGCAGATCATTCCTACAACTCCCTGAATCCTTCAGCTGGGTCTGTGGAAGCAGCTGCCAGTCTGCAGAGCTCACTTATCTCAGAGCAAGCAGAGAAAAGCTCTTTAGCACCCCCTGCTGGTGTATTGAGTGCTGACACCTTCTACTGTCTGTCATGCTCCACCAAAGTCAGTTTTAATAGCAGAGCGGGGCAGATGGATCGAGATGCAGAAGCTAAAGGGTCAAAGGTCACATATAGCATGATTGGTGGACTCAGTAACCAGTTGGATGTCATCAGAGAGACTATCGAACTTCCACTGAAGCATCCTGAGCTGTTCTCCAACTATGGTATTTAAAACTGAGACCCCCAGTGGGCTCATTGTGATGTGCAGTGTTGCAATTAGATTTGCTGACTCTCATTAAATATCAAAGTGTTGTCTACCTCAGGGATCCCGCCTCCAAGAGGAATTCTCCTCTACGGTCCCCCGGGCACAGGAAAAACTATGATTGGACGAGCCATAGCCAGCGAAGTCGGAGCTCACATGACGGTGATAAACGGCCCAGAGATCATGAGCAAGTACGGTCATACGGCACGATATTTCTGTTCCAGTAGATTATTTTGTGAAGAATTTACTTACGTGTGACCCGAAGCCACAGAAAGTAGATTCACTGACTTAAAGAAGCACGTTGTCTCATTTCTTTGCAGATTTTATGGTGAAACAGAAGCTAAGCTGAGACAAATATTCAGTGAAGCATCTCAGAGGTAAGTTTTAGTTGAGCTGCCTGCACTCAAAAGAAAAAACCTAAATTAAATTTTTTATGTTCAATAACATTATTGTTTTCATAAATGTACACAAATCTCTCACAGTTGACATGGAAGCATCGTACTTATTGTTTATACTGGACCAAAGGTAAAAAATAAATAGGAAACGATCCATCGAAAGGCCTGACGCAGGGCCGTCTGTCCCATCTACTGTTCACCAAAACCTCATCAGAAATGGTCCCGCTGAAGGATCCCCGGCATTCTTGTTTGTCAAGAAGTCCTTCTTAAGGAAGGGAAACGGGAATAAAAAAAGGCTGAAAATCAGTGGCAACGGCTCTGATGGGGTCAAATCATCATCAGTACGTACAGAGGAGGTCAGGAGGTCAGTGAGGGCCATCTATGAAACACGGTGGAGGCTCTGTCATGGTTTGGGGCTGCATCTCAGCCAGCGGTGTTGGAGATCTTGTGAGAATGATGGAATTATGAACACAGAACAGTACAGTCATATTTTAATGGAATACCATCAGAAAAGCATTGGCAACGGTTTCATTTTCAGCATGACAATGATTCCAAACGCACTGGCGGTGCAGTCAAAGCATACCTGGATAGAAAAGCAGGCGGTGGAACACTATCAGTCACGGATCGGCCTCCCCAGAACCCAGACCTACTGAAGCAGTGTGGGATCATCCTGACGGAGAACGGAGCAAAAAGAAGCCAACATCCGAAGAAGCCTGGAGAACTATTCCTGAAGACTTCTTAAAGAAGAAGAAAGCTGCCTGAGAGACTTCAGGCTGTGTTGAAGAATAAAGGGTGGGGTGGGGGTGGTGGTGGTGGTGGTGGGGGGGTGTCATACCAAATATTAACTTTCAAGCTCATTCGAATTGAACTCTCTGTTTTATGCCTTCTGCACAGCATTTATGTTTGCACATGTTTAAATAAATCAAGGAAAAAAATATGAAGAAGTGAGGGGTGGTTCAAGACTTTTGCACAGTGCTGTATTTCTGACATTTTGCTTGGTTTGATAGGCAGCCTGCGATCATCTTCATTGATGAGCTGGATGCTTTGTGTCCAAAGCGAGAGGGAGCTCAGAATGAGGTGGAGAAACGAGTTGTTGCTTCTCTCCTGACTCTGATGGATGGGATCGGTTCAGTGAGTATCCGAGTAACTGTACTCTACAACCACAACGATGCTTCCCATTAGAAACTGATCACAGGGGTAAAATAATGGCAGCTCTTTGCTGCACAACCTTATGTGCATTTTTGGAGCCTCACTGAGTCATCCTCTCCTGTTTTTGCCAGCCTACAGCACAAAAAGGATGCTCACATGTCTTCTCTTTACACATGAATACAGCAGTCTGTTTTACATTAGCATGATTATTGCTAGAAGGCTGGGATTAGACTGAGCAGCAACTGCTTGTTCAGTAGACACATGTCTTTATACTTTGGCTTTCCGCAGCCAAACGTGGCTCCATCATAATATGCCCTCATTGCAAATACAGATTGTCATGCAGAAACCATCTCTGCATGCTGGACGCCCTTCAGACACTATGGGCTGCATCTCCCGGGTGCTGTTTGTCCTCTGAGCTCTGTGTTCGTGCCTGATGAGAAAAAGGATGATCTCCCCCCACACACACCCCCAGTGGGAGTCTGGGAAAGAAATCACCCAAGGCTGCCGTGAGCTGACAATTTGTCGTAACTTTATCAGCAAACTAAATCTTCCCGTCCCCAGGCACAGAAGGCCCTCGTGTGGATTGGTGATATTACACAGATGCACCAGCTCCCTTCTTGCTCCCAGCTCCTGTCTGTTTTCCAAACCAAGGTCATCATTACTGATTGGTTTGTGGAATGTGGAGACAGCACTTCCTGCTCCACGGCATTCTTCCTCGCACTGTAATTTATTTGTGTTTCAATTCTCTTTCCAGTATTAAAAGGTGGAAAAAGGTTTTCTCATCTTGCAGGCAGACCACCCCAGGAAGTGCAGAACTGAGCCAAGTTTAGCATCAGACCGGGGTCACAAATTCTCTCAAGCTTTGAAAAATATCTTCGGCATATGAAATGCTGAAAACCAGCGGGCTGAGTTTGGCAAGTGGGCTTAAATTTAAACTGATGACTACGACCTTTGACCTAACCTAAGAGTGAGTGTGGATACCACAACTTGCCCTGCACCAGGCCAAATTAAACAATTAAAGTAGACCACAATAGTGAAAACAACCCCCTTCATAGAATCCACATGTTTAAAGGGAACTCATTATGTGCATTTCCAGCTCAGTATTTTACAACAAATGGCTTTGCATGATTCAAGGTTTAAAAAAAATTCTGTGCCTTGCTGTTCATCCTCAGTAATGAAGGGGATCAGTTTTAGTTCCCTTCCTGCTCCCTTTAAGGTGACTTTCTTCTGATTGGCTGCATCAGCCACAGATTTGAACAACAGGTGGGCGGGGCCTCTGTGTTTACAGCTGGCTGACTGAGAGACCAGGATATGCATATGGTAAATGGTAAATGGACTAGTTCTTGAGTGCTCATTCTGAGCACTCACTCACCCATGCACACAAGCACTTCCATATTAACTAAGCTAAGTGCTTTAATTATCTAACATCCACACACATTCACACTCTTGGGGTTAAGTATCTTGCCCAAGGATACATTGGCATGTAGCCTGGAGTAGCCAGGAATCGAACCGCTGACCTTCCGATCAGTAGGTGACCTGCTCGACCTACTGAGAGCAGATATACCTACAGCCATATCTGCTCTCATTCACTCGTGGGTGTTTTTTTGAAAGGTCACTAGTGTTCTTTTTGTTACTGTTGTGGATATTTGTACATTGTTTATCTTGTTGGATATTTTCAATTTTATGTTAAGTTTGTTGCACTTTTTTTTTTTAAAATTGTGAACACATTAATATGGGTGCTATCATCCTCTGTTAGGACAGAGCCTGGAGCTCAGTGGTGAATACAGACAGTAGAAGAAAACTGTCTGAGACGGAGCCCTTTAGATCAGTCCGGCCCTCGCTTTTGGTTTTTTAGGATTAGGAAACATCAGAACGTTGCATTTAAAAATCCCTGTGCAGACTGAACTCCCTCCTTCTGTAGTACTAGCTGAATGCTGAAGTTACAGATTGCGATTTTTATTGCCATCAGAATGAGATAAAGGCCTGTGGGGTGATGTTCTTTCCTAAATTCATTGATTAAGCATCTGTACGGTGTCACCTGGAAGGACTGCCTGGCTGCAGCACACAGATTATAAAATTGTCCTGGCTTACTTATCACTCATAATGTGAATGTGCTGAAGCCCTGATCAAGATGTTTCTGGCCCACTTTGACACTGGTATATAAAATATCACTCAATGCAATGCATGCATATTGAGATTTTCTGGTCCTTGAAGCAGCATAACATGTAAACTATGTTATTATCCCAGAATTAGCTGATCCTACTTTCTTTCTTCTCCTTCCAGGAGGGTTACTCGGGTCAGCTGTTGGTCCTGGGGGCCACAAACCGGCCCCAAGCCATCGACCCTGCCCTGCGCAGGCCAGGACGTTTTGACAAAGAGCTGGAGGTACATTCTACCAGGGAGACGGCAGTGTGTTTCCAATCAGCATCACTCTGTCTGTGAAGAATTGCTATTTAATAGCACAAGTTTCTTCTGGGGCTCTGAGTATGTGTACAAGTATTTGTACCGAGTACCACTATACTATTCTCTTGATTTCACGGTGGCAGGTCGGAGTTCCTGGTGCCGCAGAGCGTGCAGATATTTTGCAGAAGCAGCTGAAATGCGTGCCGTGCGGCGCCACCGAGGAGGAGCTGACGCAGCTGGCGGACGCGGCTCACGGTTATGTAGGAGCAGATCTCGCAGCTGTTTGCAAAGAAGCAGGCAAGTAAACACTGGCCTGTTGCCTCAAAGAGCGCAGAAATGTTTGTTTCCTAGTTGTAAGAACGAAAACGTGTTTGAATTGTGGGAGTGGGTACCCCCCATATTACTCTTACTTTCTCTCCCACTCGTCATGTAGAAAAAAGTACATCCAACAAGGCAGGAAAAGTTTCAGCTGCAAACTATGGAGGTCGTCTTGGTTTAGACTTTTGACTTGAAATATTATTCTCAGATTTGCAGCTATAGATTTTGATCGTCGTGTGAACTGTTGTAAGAATGTCACTGAAAGCAGGGACATCTACGGCGACTCAGAGCAGCTGTTCAGAAACATCAGCGCTCCTCTTTGCATTGATTTCCTTTTTGCACTTCATGAAAAACAACATCATTTAGGAAAACAAAACACAGTCGCACATGGCAGCTGGCCCAGAATCGCTCTCCATCTTTTAGTAGTTTAGTTTGCCCTGCGGGCTGAGGTATCCGACCAACAAACAGAAATGACTGACAGTTTGTTATTGAGCTCTAGGTGCATTCTAGGCCTCATGTTGTTTTCCCTCTTTCCTCCTGACCTCTGTTTTGCTTGCAGTACGTTGCCCAAACCACAATAACTAGTGAATTATTTCCATCGAAATTATTTTTACCAATTTTTTGAGACATTTTCTTGGAGTGCCTGAAGTAGCCACAGCTCCTTTGAACACACAGGGTCAAGCATCCTTTGATATCTGCCAAAGAGGAAGTTGGGAGTTTCAGTGGTTTCTCTCACTGGGATCCGAATAGCACCAAAACCACCACTTGTTGTGAAATTCCTGTGCCCCCTCACCCCTACTGCCACAAACCATCCCACCTCACATCCCTGAGGACAAGCATATTGGCTTATATACGTGCGTATCTGCTCTGCACGTGCTCGATTGTGGGGGTATGTGTGATTGTTCGAGCACATGCTTATTTGTTTTTCTGTGGAAGTGTGTGTATGCGACCCCGTATGCCTCCTGGGTGGTCCCACCGCCCGGGGTATGTGGCGTATTGCCTTTCCAGCTAAGGAGGGAGTTGGGGCTGCTGTGTGGAAGCATTCCGGCAATGAGCGTAATTTACTGTCCGCAGAGGGCCAGACGTGACTGGCAGTGCTTTCTGAGAAACCCCCTCACGCCCCCGAGGGACACAACAACCTCCCCAACCCCGTTCGACACCGTCAGTTTCCCCAAAATCTCCAAACCAAAGTGACAAGACCAATAGAAGCCCCTGCAAAGAAAGAAAAAAGCCACAGGAGAGCTAACTCTTAATGCACTAAAGACTTCTTTCTTTCAGTTGGCTGCTTTAGATAAAATAAATGAGTAAATTTAAAATTAAGTTACAACTGCATGATTGTTGTATTGATCAATCTACAGCCGTAGTGCAATAAACATTTTATCTGTCTCCAGCCGTGAAAAAAGCAAAAATCTCACCTGATTTTAAATTTGAATGATCTCCCCTTCAAGGTCGTCTCCTCGCGCACTTCTGCACGGATTTCAGTGCAGTTTCTACTTCCAGATTTCTCTGTGCGTGATCCGTTCTGTCCACACTTAGAGAGACCGAACACCAGCTTCTGTGTCAAACATCACGGGTGATGACAGCTACATGTCTATCTATGAAACAGCAGTCTTTAATGGGAAATCAGGGGCCAATCAGTGACTGTGACAAAAGCACGAGTTCTACTGCGGCGCCCTGAGATCTCTGTGGGGGAACATTTGTCTACCTTGTGACTTTGTCCTCTTTCCCAAAATCCATTTCCAAATGAAGGGTCTCCTTATATACAATTTCTTTCTAAATTCTGGAAATTTAGTTTGTGATTCTGCACAAATTAATTTTTCATAAATGAATGTAGCAACAGCAAAAAGAGGGCAAAACCATCTGGTGTGTATTTTGTGTTGAATGATGAAAGCAGCCTTTTCCGAGTGTAGCAAATATTATCTTAAAAATTAAAATGATAAATATTTGTACATTAGTCAGTTATATCATTTCTTTACAGAGTCGTTAAGATGCGCAGTGTTTAATCTTTGCAAAGCACGAGTAAAGATTAAACCACCTTAACGTTATCACTATCGTCACTATACATTGCTTGGATACACATAAATAGACACATAAAGCCACAGAAAACACACACACACATGTACTCAAGCTGACAACTGTTTTTTCCTTTTTTTCTTTTGTACTGAAAGGAACAAAAGTCGAAGAGGCACAAAAACACATCAAGTGGGAACTGCAGTTGTTTCCTTCTGCTGCTCAGGTAACAATGAGCTGCTGAGGAAGCATGCGCTCCGATGTACCACTTCCTGAAAAATAAAATTGAGGGAACATATCATGGCGACTGCAATATTTTCTGGTCACGCAAAAAACAAATCCACCTTGCACAGCTGCAGAAAAGCACCTACACATACACACCAAGATGGGATGCGCTCACAAACACGTGCACATTAAAGTTTGCGATTCACATCCTGCCTTTTAAATTCCAGTCTTCTTATAGATCATAGAAAAAAAGGCTATTTGCATCACTTGTTCATATGTAAGGAAAGTCGAGGGGTTGGATGACAAAGCCAAGAGTCGGTGCGTGTGTTTTATTCTCTGTGTGTGTGTAAGAATGCATGGAAATCTTGATGTCATTAGGGAAGTTTTTGTTTGTCCACTCTGAATTGTACTGAGCCCCAGAAACAACTTCTTGACGACAGATGTGTTATATAATCGGCGCTTAATTGCAGTTGATCACGAGTCCGCTCCATCCGGGTCACCTGAAATCCCCCGTTTAAGCTCCCACCGAGTGCACAGATTATTAAGAAAATGTGCGCTTTACATCACGGGCACTGACCGAGGAGTCCAGGTTAAATGTTGGGATCTCTTAATGAAAGAAGGATTTTTAAACCTGAGGAAGTATTTAGAAGGAATCATGATGCTGCTCTGAGTGCTGCACGCAGATGTAGGCCTGGTTTAAAACCGTTAAGATCTGTGTAATAAACACCACAGACAGATGTGTTACCGACCATGCGGCTGAAGTTGAGTGATTTAAAATAAGTAAAAGTACATCAAATTTAAGTTGTGTAATTAAAAACGGCACATTTCTCTGCTCTGAAATGCTGAGGTGAGGGTATTGATTGACAGCTCTCACATCAGCCTACGTGCACTAATCAGGGAAACCTGGACGGCATCTTTTTAGCTAAACACATAAGCTAGGGATTGAAAATACACGGTACACTGTAGATATGGAGTATTTTCATCTGTTTTCCGCTGTTTTCCTGGTAATGGCACTTTGTAACCCTTTTAGCATATATGTGCATTAACTTTATGTATAATGTGCTAAGAAGCCAACCTCTGCTTTTACTTTGCAGAAGCCTAAATTAATTTAAGTGGTTATTGCCCTTCATTATCTAGTTTATTATCTGCCATAAAAGACACACACAAATGGGGATCAATGAAAAAAAAATAAAATCCAGCATGAAGTTTCGAAGCAAGCTCCAAAGAGTTTCTGTGCTTACTTGGTGAAGAATCTGAAGTTTTCCAAACACATTATTCAGCTAAAATAATTCCTTTATTGCATAACTGTTCAGCCGGGCTGAGTATGACCTGCATTTATTGTTAAAATACTTTAATTTTCATACTGCCTTCACAATAATAGAGCCTGGTGTTTGTTTTTTATTTGACAAAACTATAAAAAAAAAAACTCTAGTGTTTGAAGTTGAAGTACATCACTACATCCCACCATCCTCTGATTATTAACAAATATCAAAACCCTTGAAGCTGAGCTGCAGCATCCCTAAATGAGGACCTCTAGTGGTCAAATGCTGTATTGCTGAGGAGGCAAACAGGCTGAGCTCCCTTCAGATACTGAGATCAGAGCTCCATCAGCAAAGTGAAAATGACAGGAATGCTCCTGCTTTAATTTTTTTTTTTTTGAGCTCTTGCCCAGATTTGCCTGTAAGAATTTTTTTTTCTTTTCTGTTCTGGTCTTTGGTGATGTAACAGTTCCTGAGTGAGGCTTTTATACGTTTATTAGCCTCACAAACCAGCGCTGTTCTTAAGTCTCTTTTCAGTTGTGAATGCTGAATCAAACTCACTCCTCACTCTGTCTGAGTTGCTCTGCCTGTTGAGGACGTGGCCTTCGTCATAGTTTCATGCAAGTTGACAGATTTATGTTCACATAAAGAAGACGTGCTGGACTGTGTTAGTCACAGCAGAAAAATGTGCAACCTGCACGCCTGTAACTCTTATTTATAATAATTTTTCTGACAGCATTTCTGCTGTATCTGATGCAGCTCCTCATCACATTATTCTGAATATGGCTTTATGTCAGACTTGTGTCCGCATGCATCCTGATACAGGGCAGGTTCGCTTGGACAGAGCAACAACAGAAGTCCCAGACTTGTTGCTTGTTAGCTGCAGATCTCATGCAGATCGGTGGCTCCATGTTCGAGTTGAAATTCTATACAGAAAAAGACGTTTGCTGTAAAATACATTTTCACAGCTAATATGTATTTGTAAAGGCATATAAATGAGGTTTTATTGTAATAGAGCATGCAATGTGCTCAAAATTAGTATAAGAGCTGACGAGTCAACATTTTTGACTTGTTGCTTGGATACGCAGCTTCATTTGGATACTTTTATTTCACAATAAATCATATTTAACTCAAGTAAACAGAAAAAAATGTGATTGTAACTCTAGAGATCTGAGTGCAGATCTCCTCTGGGATAAAGGGGATAAATCTGATGCGTCGTGCTTTTCTAGATTATCACACCAAAGATTTCCCCACCGTGTAAAATATACATAAAATATAGATGCATACCATAATAAAATGCTCGAATTTTTACTTACCAAATGTGGAACACATGCTTTTCTGACTCTCTGTGCAATTAACCTTGCCACAAGCTGTATTCTTTTCTCAGATAGCTTCACCAAAAAAATGCACCACAAAGCCCGTTCAGACTCGACTCATCAGAGATGAAGCCTTGCAGACGGCTTGTCAGCTCCCAGTACAGATATTATGAAGGGATAAATTAGCTATAGAGGAAAAATAAAAGGGTATTGTACCGGGCTGTAAGCGCCTTTATTTCTGTTATAAATTTGGGCATTTAAATATGGGAGTTAATGTGGATTCACTTGCTTTTGGCTTTAGCCTCAAGTGGCCACTCAGTGAACTGCAGGCGATTAAATGCAAAATTAACAGAGTGATAAATTTATGATATTCCTGAAAGACAAAGCCACATCTGACAGAACCTGTACATTTGGTTGTCTACCAAGCTGTATATACTGTATGTAGAAGGAAAGAGGGAGAAAGGGGGCCAAAGAGGCAGCGAGTGTAGGATGCTTTCTTAGATTTTGTTACAAGATCCCTGACAAAAACTTCCTCCAGTATAACCACAAAGACACGGCGTTCTAGTGTTCCAATTTCCCCGAATGTTACTTTGACCGTGATCCCAGCCCACCAGAGATTATGCAAAGCAGCTTTTCATAATGAATCCCTCTAGGTGTTCTGTGCGGTATTGGAAGCCATCATGTGGTCTCGTGGAGCCTCGCAGACTCCGGGCGTCTCTCTGTCGTCCTGTTGGTGTTCAACTGATCCCGGTGCTAGGAGATGACTCATTTCCACAGTCTAAACAGTGCAAATTGTGTGTGTGAGTGTGCACGTCTGTTTGAATGTGTGTATGCCTGTGCATGCTTGTTTGGTTTGTGCCACATCCGGACCCACTGTTTACAAGCCTTTCTAAACAGGGGAAGCCTGCTGGAGCAAAAAGGGCCGCCAGTAAAATTGATTATATGGAATAATAAACACAAAATGCACCGCTGTGTCAGCTGAAAGCTTTTCGGTCAGCCTGTTATTTGACGGCAAAGATCAGGCTCGATATTTAGCAACCGCTTCTCGAACTTAGACTAAATGGTCTAAATGATTTACTCGGGAAATGTGCAAAGTGATTTGGCCAGCACGCTTAGTGAAAATCCCCTAAAGCTAAATATTCAGTACGTGAGTGTTTTTAACCCGAACCATTGATCTTCCTGGCCTTCAGACACAGGAAATGGAGACCAGAGGTTTCTCCACGGTGCAGAAATGAGGAGGAAAAACGGCAGCAAAAAGGAGCACAGTTTTTGTGTGTTTGACATAAATTTTGCTGCAGAAGACTAAATGGGCCAAAGAGTGCTAACTGCTCACTGATGTTTACAGCGGCAACATTGCCTTATAAAGTGCTTTTCCCAAGTTGTCTGTCCTTTTAAAGACACATTAGGGATTTCAGGACAGGTCACATAAATATCAGTCGGATCAGCGTGTGAGGTTTATTTGAGGCCCCTGTTTATAAAATCCGGAAGTGTGCTGCTTGTACTCCTTAAACCCAACACATACCTTTTTCCAGTGACAGCGGTGTGTGTGTGTGTGTGTGTGTGTGCGCACTTCAAGAGCACATATTATTACTGTGTTTCAGTTCCGGGAACAGATGTTGGGTATTGTAAATACAGGTGCACCGAGTGCTCCGGAAGCCCCGGCGAGTAATGAAAACGTTCCTGTGGTTTTGGTGATGGTGTAATGCTCAAAGTATTTCACAATTCATTCGAGGCCAGCGTTGCTGGGGAGTTCCGGCTCACTGTCACTGCTGTTCGGTGCAGAAGCACTCAGCGCGCTGCAACAAAAATACATAGTCGTGATTATTCTGCGTTGAAATGTTGACTGCAGCTTTGATATGCAGATATGCTTTTGTTGTAGGTGATGATCTGCTCTCTCTGACCGTGCCACTTTGTCAGGTTTTGTAATCTTGCATGCTGGAATGTTTAACCTCTCTGCACACAACTCCTTTTCTTCCTCTCTGAAAGTTGAGGGCAGGTCTTGAACTCTGCATTGAGTGGACCTGCAGCTGCATGAACAGAGAGCGTGCACTGAAAACCTCCTCGAATGTTCACTGCAGAATCACAAGCACAAAGTGCTGCAGTGATTTACTTTACTGCATTTTGTATGAAGCAGTGGTTACGTTGTCCCATTTTAGAAGTTGACAAAAGTTCATGACCCCCCCCAGCGGTGTGCGTTGGTAGTCTTCAGGTGCTGCACAGATCTTTGCAGATTGCTGTTGTTGTGATCTAGGTGTGTGCTATCACCAGGTGGCGCTATCTGAAAATATTATGGAAAATTATAAATGTGGGCTACTTTTATTTATTTGTGCTCGTTTTTAAAGCTCCCCTCGAGTGTTAAAAGCAGCGTAAACCACTGTCTGCACTTCTGAGCGTCACTTTTTTTTATTTTCACACTTCTTCGCCGTGAACTCCGCCGACACTTTCTGTCCTGTTAAAGCCAACTTTTCAGCTATTAAGTATTCTAACCATGCATACCGTCATCTCTGCTGTTTTTTAAGACTGCACTCTAACATGTCTGTGTTGGCAGCGTACCCATAGTCCTTTGCTCTGCACAGCCAAACACTCTAGGCCCCTCAAAGGTGGCCCATAAACTGGTTTGCGAGCTTCTTGTGTACTTCTCTGCTAGTAGATATGAGGTATCATTCAAACTATTATGGCAATATTTATGGAAACACATAAATCTTTATGATACTTTCAGTACCTTAAATTTTGCACAGGCACATTTATCATAAACTCATCATATCTGCTCTTCCATCCTTTGACATTTAATTCCAAAGAAACTCATCAAAATATTCTTAAAAAAATATCCACGTCCCCCCCCCCACACTCTGCGCCTAATCATAAGAACCGGCTTGAAGTGCAGGGGGTGTGTGCTCTTTCCCTTCTGCTGTGTGGATAGGTTGGAAATGGATAATAAATATGAAACAAAGTATTAAGACGGGGTTTCAGGTTTCTGGGGTGCAGATCTACAAACATACATAAACAGCTATTAACTTTGCTACATTTTTTTTCTCCAGGGCAGCACGGTGGCTCGGTGGTTAGCACTGCTGCCTCACAGTTAGAATAGCATCTGGAAGGCCTGGGTTCGATTACACCTTGGCCCAGGCCCCTCCCTCCCTCTCTCTCTCTCTCTCTCTGTGGAGTTTGCATGCTCTCCCCGTGTCTGCGTGGGTTCTCTCTGGGTACTCCGGTTTCCTCCCACAGTCCATAGGTGTGAATGTGTGCATGAGTGATGTTGTCTGTCTCTCTGTGTTGGACCTGTACAGCTGGGATATGCTCCAGCGCCCCCGGGTCCCTAAACAGGATAAGCGGAAGTGAATGGATGGGCATTTTTCTCCATTCTAGTGTATAGTAGAAGTTGTTGATTTTTGACTTTTGAAAGTTAATGTTGGCCTTTAAAAATAATATAATACATGTCTTGTCTTGAGGTTACTTGTGGCCTCGTCACAGGTTAAACTCTGACTTCTATAAATTTTTTAAGTTTTCAAAAACTTAAAGAAGTCCAGTCGCCTTTTTTCAAGCGGCACAGACTGCCGTGGCCTGGGTGACTGAGAACCTACACAAACATCTCAGGTTAAAGTGTCTCTAAGTGATGTTTGGTATTCAGAGGTTTGATTCTCTTGTTGAAAGGCCAGCTTGGTATGGGGTCAGAGGATGTGACCCCTGAATAGAGGACCTTGATTTGGGGCGAGGCCTGTTTTGGAGGGATGTAATTTAGACCGTGCCTATGGAAAAAAAAACAAAACAAGAAAAACAAATAATTGCTCTCCTCTGTTTCTTTTTTCCAAGCCTAACTCTGTGAAACGAGCTCTTCCCTCTCTTCCGTACCTCGTTTAGGCCCTGGTGTGATGTTTTGCAAATGTGCATTCTTGTACATTTAGGAGGCCCCTCTTTCTCTCCGTTCCCTCTGGACCCCTGGTGAATTTGAAGCATTCTGGAAAAGAGGAGCGTGCAAGAAAAAAAAAAAAAAAAAAGAGAAAGGAATAGGAAAATGAGTCCACAGAAGGTTCAGATTAAATTGTGTTGTGTTNCCCCCCCCCTCTCCTCCCATCGGATGTTTTCATAACTAAACCAAATGTGTGCTTGAAGTCAGCCAAGAGATTCCCTGAAGCAAAATGTTAAAGTCAAATTGTTGAATCAAGTTTCCGCCGCCCTGCAGGCATCCAGGCTGCATTTGAAGCTCTGCGGCTCTGTTTTCCCTTCGGTCAGGCCGTTTCTCTGCACGGCTTTTCAGCTTCTGACAGAGTGTTGCATTCAATCCAGACAGTTTTGGATGATTTTTGATGAAACAGTTATTAAATTTATGTCAGCTGTGTTTTTTTAAATTTTATTTTTAATTTTCAGGCTTGTATTCAGCCACAGTACTAACTGGAACCTTTAAAATTAGCTGCCTGTCAAAGCTTATTGCAGATGATGAGCGTTTAACTTTAGCTGCTCACAGAAATGTGGACAAAAAAAAAAAATGCAATATTAATAAACTACAATGCCTCAACCCCTGCAGAAGTATGAAAGCATTTTTTTAAAAATGTGATTTTGCATAATTGCTGCATTTTGCTTTTATTTTAATGTCAGTATATTCATGTTTTATGCTACTTTACATTGTTTCTGACACATTTTCTGTACTTGGGCAGGCTGCCCAGGGGTGTTCATCAAGAGGCTGTGCAAGTATATTTGGTGATTCCTTTACTTACGTTGTTTTTAATCCATCTGAGAGGACATGTGAACAGTCTCCTGGCTCTTATTTTCAAAGTCCATTTGCGCCCAGCCAGACAGCCAGCCCCTGCTTTTTCCATCTCATGTTTTACCTGCCGGCTGTTTCACTGGCCAGGTTGCTGTTGTGGTGGTCCTCGATGACAGTTAGCTGCTTTTTGATCGAGTCTCTCGTCCTGGTGTTCATGCTCCAACTCCGCAGATCAACTCTGAGCTGGCCGGACACCTACAGCAGTTACTGAACTGCTTAATGTGCTGCAGAGCAGAGCAGAGCAGAGCAGAGCAGAGCAGAGCAAGGGCGACCGTCACCAGCTGCAGTCCAAGTTGATGGAGTTCATCTTCAGGATGAGAGATGCAGTGAAGAAGCAGCTTATTATATTGGCCTGTAATTTATTTATTACAAAGTACACAATAATATATTTGCAGAGAAAATCTGTGGAAAACGCTATTTTATCTTTCGTCATCTTTGTCATCCACTTTGTGTAACTTTTTATAGCAGTCCTCTCAGCTCAAACAAGGTCTAAACCCAGCAGTTTCTCCTGTTTTTGGTCCTCTTCCATCATCTTCTCAGCATTTAAGGAGGCTGAGGCCCTCTGCCTTTGCAGGGCAGGCAGCTTTGGTTTGGGGTTAGTGCACGTGGTGTTGTGGCTGGTGCTCCTCCTGGTCTCCCTCCTCACTCCAGCTTCCTTCCACATCCTATCCCGTCTTGCCTCGTCTGTTCCACTCAAACCAGATGTTTTTGTGCAGTCTGAGCAGTGCCGGGGCCGAAGCATTATCGCAGATGAAGAGCTGAAGCAGTGGCCAGGTGGAACGATGGGATGTTTAGACCTGTGGGGATTGAGAGTAAGAAGTAGGGTGGGTGTTTGGGGATAGAGATTGAAGGACCGAGAAAAATACATCATACACCAGGGAGCCGGGACTGGGGAACACATTGACCTCGGCTCGACAAATGCGTTTCCAATAATTGTGTTTCTCCTTCTTCTTCCCCTTGCTCCCTCACTGTCTGTCTGTCCCTTGCCTAGTCAGACGGGTCCTGGAAAATATAAACAGGATGCACTCTTGTCTGATCATAAATCCCCTCTCGTCTGCTCTCTGGCCCCGAGCCCTGGACCACGTCCGTTCCCCTACAGCCCTCTCCATCTCCTACCCAGACCCCCCTCCACCCCAATCCTGCTGCTCAGAAGAGGAAGCCAAGAGTGTGTGTGTTTGTGTAATATGTGCACATGTGCATTGAGAACGCTTGTGTGTCTAATATACTGTTACCCAACACTGGGGTTGAAAACGTGGTTGTGGGCTGGTTTTGTAACTACTAATCATCGGCGGCATTTAGCATGTAATTAACTCAGAGAAGACCTGTCCTCCCACCTGTAGGGGTTAAACCTGCACAGCTGGATGCAAGCTGATCCACACGTGGCATTTTGTATGCTGTAGCCTCATTTTTCTCATGCATTTGTCCTTACATATTTAGTAACGATGGAAAGCAGTATTGCCACCAGACCTACTTGCAGATCTTTTATAGTTAACTAGTTGATACATGTGGCAACACTACAGATGCTTGCAGCCTTCTGAATGTACCTGTGCAGTATGTCAGGTTGTTGCAATAATTTTGGAGAAAACGGCAGACTCTCTTTAACCAAAAATTGTAAGAAGGTCCTTTGTTGAGAACGTGCTTCAGAGCAAGATCGTTAATCAATCTTCATTTCCTTCTGTGACATAGATAACAACTGTGGTTGTTAACTGCAGGAAAATGAAAAGTAAGTTCCATCAGCACGTGCTGCTTAGCCTCCTCTAAATAAGGCGCTTGACCACAGCTGCTCGGCATCCGACAACAGAAGACAGAGCAGCTTTCTATGGTTAGCAGGCGTGTTTAATGACCTTTCCAGTAAATAAATAATTTTTTTATAACCTTTTCTTCAGAAGTATGTGCTCCGTGTCAGTCATCACCTCACAATTTTTCAAAGCTAACTCAGCCCAGGCTCTTTCTCCCGCGATCCCTCTGCATCGACCATTTTTGCAGAGCGAAACACAGGCTCGTTTTTTATGATGCTGACACGTCAGTGTTTGTTTTCTTCTCTTCTTTTTATTCAGTTGCAGACTAAAGCTATTCAAACCTTAAGCTCTTCAATTACGCTTTCCTTCCCTTCAGCCTGCATACTTTTCTCTGCCATAATGCAGGCCCAATTCTTTTCACCCAAAAGGGGAATTAGTGTTCATTTTGAGATTTGCATTCAGTAGGTGTGTATCATCACAGCATGTACGAGCCTGAATGTTTTCAGTCAAAATTTGGACTTTGTGCATCTGGGAAACTGTGGAGAAAAAAATGACACTAGCATTGCTGTTTTAGGCACGGGTTACAAAAAACGGAGGCTTTTGAATTTGAAATGATCTAAATCTCTATGATATATAAGCCCTAATGGGTTTTTTTGTTGTTTGTTTTTACACTTATTAGAAATATTGCTTTCTTCCACCTCTTTAAGCTGTTTTGCTTCTTTTTTTTAAAATATATACAACAAAATATTTTCCCTTCAGGTCACGTCTGGGTCAGTTTTTTCTTCTTCAGCACGAAGGGCTTTTTCTTGTGATTCAGTGAAAGGTTTAACTGTTGTCTGTGCAGGTTTGCATGCGCTGAGACGAGCACTGGGAGGTTCCCATCAGCCACCGTCCGACCAGCAGCTGATGGGAACGGTGACGGTCACTCTGCAGGACCTCCAGTGGGCCGTGTCTGCTGTGAAGCCCAGCGCCATGAGGGAGGTTGCTATTGATGTCCCCAAGGTCTGTTTTTCTCTTTCATTCACTCCTGTCCTTAGTTTGTTTGCACACACCTGTCTGTCTTTTATAAATGAGGAAAATATCTTTTTCAAATCCCACTAATCTGCAAGAAATGTCCCTCATATGGATTTTTACTGTTCGTAGAACTTTGGTGCTTCTGGATCGGATGACTGAAACTAAAGTTTTTATTTGACCGTTTGGCATAAACTCCAAATGTAATCATTCTTGTAGGTCCATAATATAAAATTGTTAGAGTAGGGACATTATTGGCACCACAAATTGTGTCAAAGTAACTCAGTTGGGTTCGTTAGTTCCTGAAATTGTCTCCAGGCTTTGGAAACTTTTCTGCTGTAGAAACAGGATAACAACTGTTAATGTGAGTGAAAGTCAGACTGTTGATCAGGGAGAAAAATAAAGGACATAAAACTGAATAATTGATGCTTTCCAGACCAAATAAAACTCCCTTATCATTCCCGAGTCTTGCCAGAATTCGTCTCCTGGCTGTGGAATGGTCAAACTAAGGAAATAAGTTAGATAATTTAAACGCAGTTCTTTAGAGCTAACATCAGAGTACAACACCTGCGACAACAAAAGCAACAGACATGAAACACAGTAAAAAATAATTATGTATCTCCACCGACTCCATAAAGAAATCTGGTTCTTGAGCTGCTAAATGCTCCACCGTGATCACCAGGTGGAGTGCTGTGTTCTGAGCCGAGGCTAGCGAGCTTGGTTAGTAAGCTGGACCATAAACCGTTCGATTCACAGACACAGATACCTGCTAATTAGTGCTAAACAGACCTATATCAGCAGATATACTCACAATGACGGAGCTCTTAAAGGAGTCAGCACTTCAAACTTGTTTTTAATTTGTTGTTCGTGAATGTAAACATAATAATTTCATAGCTGAAGTTGGACTTTTTAACGGAAGAGTTTATGAGTTTAATGTTGACAGTGCACACTGTGTCAACTTCATTACATTTAGCAGATTGTTATTATGAAAATATCGATTAGCGCCATGCTAAATCCAAAGGGACAAAGCTCTGAGGCTGGGATCGTGCTCGCTCGAGGGCGTAGACTCGCATGCAGATTCTCATTTTCTTCGTTTTCAGCCGGATCTTGATGCTTACATGTTAAAGAGTACTCTGGGGAAAAATG
>JASGAU010405459.1:25674-37683 GCA_030220045.1 Australoheros facetus
CCCTCACATACCCGACTTGTTTATAGCATCATTCATAATGACACAATCTGGATGAAATGATCAAAGGAAGTAGACTGATTTACTTCATTTAGGCCTTGAAAATGAAGATCTGGAAATCAAACGGTATCACCAGAAAAGCTAAAAGCAAACCAATCCCCTAACTACCCTCTGACCACTGAGTCACCACCTTATAGGGGCCAGGCTGAGGAAGAGTGGAAATGACCCTATGGCCATTTTACCCTCCACTGCAATGAAGATGAATCACGTGCTCTGAATGGATGAAGGGAGAAAGAAAGGAGGGGAGGGAGGGACAGAGGGGAAGGAGAGATGAGAGGACAGTGGTGAGACTCCAGGATGTTTTGGAGTTTGCATGTGCAAGACATAACGGACAGGAAGAGGGCTAACATCATCCTCCACCAGTAATTGAAAGCAGATCGGGTCGCTGACGGTTCCTGCCAGCAACCAAAAAAAAGAGAAAGCGAGAAGAAGAAGAAGAAACGTCCTTCCTGTCCCTTCACCTCCACCCGCCTCCCCTTTTCTTTCTGCAGCAGTCTGCACTGAACTCACCCAGAGACACTGAGTCCTTGCGGCCGGTTCCTGGAAACAAGAGAGGAGTGAGTTTGAGTTTGGATTTTTTTTTTTTTTTTATTCCCCTTGCAAAGCTCAGCTGAAAGGGCAGCCGCAGAGCCCCGGACTTGATTATATCCACATGAGTGCAAACATTTGTTTCTAATCCATTTTATATAAGAAACTTCCAGTGGTGCCGGATGAATACATGCCTCGAGTTCCTCTGAAACCTTCACAGATCTAGAGATTTTACAGAATACGCCTCTCAACTTACCATTTATTTATGAATAAATAAATCAAAAGTTTGATTTAATCCTTTGTTTGCTCTGTGGCAAGAATTTTTTCATCCTATCTCAGTTTACCCNNNNTCTTCCACTTTATAGCCTGGCTTTAATATTTTTATTTGGCAGCTATATAACAAGCCCATTATTTTTCCTTTTAAACATACTCCTTGTCTCTTTTGATTTTTTTTTTTCTTCCCTTTTTTGTCTGAGAAGTCCTCGTCACCCTCCTCTCAGCCCCATCAAAGCACCAGAGCTTGAGAAGGCCCCTTGTAAAGTTCAGAAAACAACAGTAAAAGATAATAACTGGGTCTTGTGCAAAAAGGAAGGGGGCGGCGGGGGGGGCACAGCACAGCACAGGGAGGTGTGAGTCAGAACATCGCCGTCTAATTCGACAAACACTTCATTCGTGACAAAAGGCAGCTTACACTTAATGTGACTTTATATTGTTATTTCTTACAGTGACTCCATTAAGTCTGCAGAGATAACCAAAAAAGTACTGAAAAAAAGATAAAAAAATTAAAAGGGGGAAGATGAGCATATTCAAGGATTCTTTATTGTCATTCGCATCACATTTGCATGAAGTGGAAGGTCCCAGTGATGCCCATGTAATGGTTAAGACAGTTTTCAAGTATCTTAAAGAAGAATAAATATAAGTAACAATAATATAAAAATCAAATATATACACACCTACATGTATGCATACCGTGTACATACATAAACATACACACATGCACATGTGCACATGTGTACCTTCCAAGATAAACCGAATAAATCTAAGAATAAACGATATGGAATAGACAGTTTATGTGTCATAGCAGTGACTTGTGCATGGTGGCAGCAGCAGCAGCATGAGTGTGTGCAAGGATTGATGGAGGAAGGGCAGTGCAGCTACAGACTGCTGATCTCTGGTGGGGCACCAGAGATCAGCAGTCTTACAGCTTCAGGGAAGAAGCTCTTCCTGTTCTTGATGCTCCTCAGCCTCCTGCCTGAGGGGACGGGAACTAAAAGGGTGTGCTGGGTGTGGGGGGTCCTTCAGGATGCAGGTGGCTCTTTTCCTGCATCTGGAGGTGTAACTGGCGGTGGTGGTGAACAGAACAGAAGAGGGCTCGGCACACAGCCCTGGGGGGGGGGTGCAGTGCTGAGGATGATGGGGGAGGAGGAGACTTTGTGGATCCTCACATATTGCGGCCTGTTCGTCAGGAAGTGCAGGACCCGGATGCAGAGGGAGGCGCTCGGTCCAAGTGTGAGGAGTTTGTGCACCAGGTTCTGTGGAACGATGGTGTTGAAGTCCACAAGGAGCATACGTACGTAGGAGTCCTTACACTCCAGGTGGGCGAGGGTGGTCTGAACCACAGAGGAGGTGGCATCCTCCGTGGACCGGTTCTTCCGGTATGCATATTGTGACCCCACCTCATTGTGACCCCACCTCTGCTGGGGTCACAATGAGGGACTCTTCCAGGTGGTGGGATGAGTCTGATGGTGGAGGGGGTGATGGGGTCCTCAAAGCGGGCATAGAACCTGTTGAGAGTGTCAGGCAGAGAAGAGTCCCTAGGACATTGTGCATCTCTGGAGTTATAGTCTGTGAAGCACTTAATGCCTTTCCACATGCTCCGTAGATCCTGGGAGAAGAGTCCTTGGATCTTCTGAGCATATGTGGCTTTGGCCCTCTTTATGCCAGCAGTCAGCTCTCTTCTGGCCCTGCTGAGTGCGTCTGAGTCACCAAACCTGAAGGCAGCATCCGTGGCTTTCAGCAGAGAGCGAACCTCTGCATCCAGCCAGGGTTTCTGGTTTGGTTCTTGGTCGTGGTAACATCCCCAACACACTTGCTTATATATCCGAGGACAGCAGATGTATAGTCCTCCAGATCCACCTTTCCCTCACAGACAGCAGCCTCCCTGAAGACCTGCCAGTCTGTACACTGGAAACAGTACAGTGTCGTGCTGCACATCTGCTTCTTTGATAGAAATGGGCAAATAATTGATTTGTATTTAGATTATTGGCACGCTCCTGAATGGGACTGCTAATTTGGAGGCTAACATCCTTTTTCACTGCTTTTGACCCGAGCAGCTGTTCATCATTAACGTGAATTTGCTTAGTGGTCAAAAAACAAAACAAAAAAGGAAATGTTCAACCATTTTACATCCAGAAATCCCAGCTTCTCACATCACAACCTGCCAATTTCAGTACGAGTCTAACTGTGTTGTCAGTGGGATCCGTTAAGAGCTCTCAGGGGCCTAAACTTCCAGGAAAACTGCGAGTTTCTAGAAAACATTTAATCTTCTCTCGTGACCTGATGCTGCACTCATACGTGTAAATAATAAGTTCAACCAGGAAGGCCAGTACAAATCTTTGGACCGTCCCACCTCCCTGCAGTTCTTGCCTTTTTCATCATAAGTAATATCCCACTGATTTATTGTTCCTTTATTGTCTAATGTCTAAGCTTATTTCTCGACATTGCAAAACATCATAAAGTAATGATACTATTTCAGCGTTTATTTATTACTGCATAAACACTGCAAAACTTGGCAAAAAGTAAAACCTGATGCATGTAGTTGCAGGATTTACATCGTTCAGTTTAAATGTTATAGTATTGATCCAATGCTGCTTACTTGTCATTGAAGAATTGTTTCATTTTCTCTCTTTTTATTCATCTTAATCATAGTCAGCGGTTTCTCCTGGTTTACAGATACTCTTATCTCATTTTTTTTAACTTCATTGCATTACTCTCTAAGGCTTCAAATGGGCATTTTGCTTTGCTTACCTACTTTCGGCTTATNCCCTCCAACCATGTGTTTCTTTCTCTCTCGCTTAGCGCTGTCCATAAATTGTTCGGTATTTACAGTATGTGGCCAGACGCCAGGTTTCCATTAGGTGCTCCGTTCCCCGGAGACGGCGCCGGTGGCTTGGGATGTGTTACCTTTGGATGGAGGGCAGCGGGGAGGGTGAGGGGGACAAGCATGTGAGGAAAGAGGGAGTAGGAAGTTTAAAAAAAAAAAAACAAAGAGGCGAAGGGAGAGAGATTTGAGCAAGTATTTAAGGCAGAGAGGTGAGAGATGGAGTGATAGTGAGAGGGTCAACTGAGGAAAGGAAAAAGGGAAATGAAGTGGGGAAGAGATAAAAATCAGAAAGCTGAGGGAAGAGAAGGTAGATGCAAATAGCTTTTGCTAATTTGATTGGTGTTCCACATACAGGGATTATTCTCATAATTAATCTGCTGGTTTCAATTTTCATTAGATAACTAAGAATTTATCCTTCAAAAGATGAACAATGGAAACAGCTGTTTCCCAGAAACCATGGTGACATTTGTGTAGCTTTTTTCAGCACTGAAACTGATTTATTAAACATTATGTGTATCATTAAACTGGTTTCCGTAATCAAGAGTTCAATGAAGCCTGTTTTTGTTGTGGAGAAGGACAATATCAGCAGCAAAGGGTGCGAAGATGGAGTTCTGTAACTCCTAACAAGAATCAAAAGCCATACCTGGTTTAAATTTGTCTCCTTGGGTGGCGCTGCACCACTTCCAGCACAGCTCTTTCTTTTAGATTGCTCCCTGTATGTCCCATTCTGACCACTTGCTTTGTTGCTTCTGCAGTAGGCACCAGATCTCCTTCACTGTATCAAAGCTCGACCCTTCAATTTGAATTTCATTTTGGGAAAGCGGCTCTCAAGTTGCGGGGAGCTAAATCTGGGGAGTACTGCTGGTGATGGGCAACAGTTGGCCTGGTGTTGCCCGAGTTTGAGGTTTAGTAGTGATGGAAGCTCTTCAGAGGTGCACAAGAAAACAGCTTTGAAGAAGAGCTCGACCACATTTAAATCCTTTGTGGTTTTTGATTTTTATGTGCAGAGTCGAGGAACGTTTTGGATACACTTGTAACCAGGCTTCCAGTCAGATTTTACTCTCACGTGTCACACGCATTCTTGTGTTCAAAGAATTCAAAGTATTCAGTATTCAAAGTGGTTTCCACGTTGTGATCATTTGTGAAATTCAGTCTTATGGGCGCTGGAACTGAAAACTGTCTAACTAGAGCCTGTTCTCTCAGTGCAACAGTCAGTCCAAAGGTACAAATGAAACATACGTGCAGAAACAAATGTGGTTGCACCGTCTCGTGTCCTTTGAAACTACTGCATGCAGATTTTACAGTATCCAGCCTACTGCCTTTTATATAGACACATTGTTTGACTTCCTACAAAACCTGGTTTCTCTCTTTTGTGCATGTGAATGTAATAAGAGAAAGCCAAGTGTGGGAGGACAGAAAAGCAGCGCAGCAGATAGAGACAGACGGCAGACGGGGGGGAAGTGTGTGTGTGTGTGTGTGTGTGNCTAAAAAGAGATGAAGAAGAGAGAATGAGAGAGGGGGAGATGTAGAGAAGGAGGAACAAAAGCAGTATGAGTGCTGAAACATAAGGAAGGGAAGGAAGAAAGAGACAGGAAGGATGAAAAAAGGCTTTAGAGGCTTTTGGATGAGGCTCTCTCCTTCTTATCTGCTTTATCTCCTCCGGTTGTTCACTGCCGGACTCTCTCCCTCCCTTCCTCCCTCCCTCCTTCCATCTGTCAGACAGACAGCTGTTGGCAGACTCTCTCTGTTGTTCACTCTGTCCAGAGGCTCCCCATTTCAAGCCCTCGGTTCCTCCGTCTCTTTCCAAATATGCTTTTATATTTCTGTCCTCTCTACCCGACCCCTGTCAACAGTTTGGAAGAACTTGACATTCTTTGCAATTTACTTGTGTGGTCAGAAAGTTTAAAAAGGTCTTCCTGTGGGTTACATGAGAACATCAGTGACATCAGTGTGCAATCAGAGTTTGTTTGGTCTGTTGCACTTATTGTTGGCAACGTGTTTGTATTTGAGCTGCCACACATTAAAGTGTATGATGTGAGTTTGAACTTTATGTTGGACTTATGGTGAACATTTATTAGTTCGGGCACTCGTTGTCCTCTGCCAGTAAGATGCACATATAGTTTACTTGATTGCATGTTATTGTTTGGATGATTGATAGCATTGAACCGGCGCTCTTTTACTCAACATTTTGACTGGATTCCAGACGTTTCGCTTTTCTAAATGTGCTTCAGCTAATATTATAAATACCTCCTTTTCTTCTTCAGCTATTTATTTTCCTGTTCACTATTATATGTGGGTATTTTTTAACAGTCATAGGCAGAACCCCAGTATGCATCAGGTATGTGGGTCAACTATAAAGTTTAAATCAAAGAGAGTGCCTTATTTGAATTTGATCGGTTTCTCCTTCTTCTCCTCCTCCTTTTCCTTCTCCTCCTTCTTCTCCTTCTTCTCCTCCTTCTTCTCCTCTTCCTGCTCCTCCTTCTTCTTCTTGTCCTCCTTCTTCTCCTCTTCCTGCTCCTCCTTCTTCTTCTTGTCCTCCTTCGCCTCCTTTTCCTTCTCCTTCTTCTTCTCCTTCTTCTCCTCCTTCTTCTCCTCTTCCTGCTCCTCCTTCTTCTTCTTGTCCTCCTTCGCCTCCTTTTCCTTCTCCTTCTTCTCCTCCTTCTTCTCCTCTTCCTGCTCCTCCTTCTCCTCATCCTCCTTCTTCTTCTCGTCCTTCTCCTCCTTTTCTTCCTCCTTCTTCTCCTGCTTCTCCTCCTCCTCCTCTTCACTGTCATCTGACCCATTTCCAGTGCTGCTCCTATTTTGGGGTCACTCAGTGGAAGTTGGATGCAGGTGTCTGTGATGCCCCCACGGACCCCAAATTTCTGGAGGGCAAACACTGAACATCAGCTGTGTCGAGCTGTAGTTTATAGTGAGGATCAGCGGTGATCGTGAGATTTCGGGGCGCTGTCTATGATTCAGAGACTAAACAGCAGTTTTCAGTGAATGAGTCTGCAGTATCCCGTGTATAAGAAATGCAATGAGGAGCATGCTTGTAGTTTCCATTATTCATTTATGACATTCACATTCTGTGAATTCATCACCAGGATTCTGCTATAACATCCTGAAGGATCTGAGGGAGGACACTCAGCAGAACAGAACATGAGCGGCACATCGAAAACACTATTTATTTATTTTTTGCCACATCAACTGAGTCTTTTCTCACCTGCCTTACTCACCAAATTAACCTCCCTGCATATATGTCCTCTTCCCCAAAATTAAACTCAAGTTGAAGAATCGCCATTTTGACACGTTATCAAGTTCAGCACTTCTCACTGAGGCACAGTTGGAAGGGGACAGAGGAGAACTTTGTAAAGCAGTCGAGGTGCACGAGAAGAACGTGAAAGGGAAAATGTCAGAATTGAATTGCCACCTTTTTTTTTTGTTATGTTTATGGGCAGAATATCCAAACTTTTTGATCAGACTGTATATGTCTGTCTTAAAGTGTGAGAAAGCCAGATGAAACACTGAACACACTGCATTACCTGCAATAAGCAGGTTCTTAAAGTTCTCTTAAATTGATTGTGAATTTCAAGATAATTTAGTTTTAATCTGAGAACACTAATGATGAACTTATAGATAGATTTATGAAATGTCAAGGAGTTTGAGGTATTTTATTTTGAAAGTATTTTGGAAAAAGAGAACTTGCTTTGTGGAACTTGTTATAGAGCTGCATGGTTAACCTAAATTAGTAACTGTTTTTCATCTTTACCTTTACTGAAGAAAGAAAACCCAGAAGTTATTGTGTTACCGTCCTCATGCCCTCATTCCAGGTCCGTTGGTCGGATGTAGGTGGGATGGAAGAAGTGAAGCAGAAACTGAAGCAAGCTGTGGAGTGGCCTCTGAAGCACCCAGAGGCCTTCACCCGCATGGGGATCCAGCCCCCTAAAGGAGTTCTTCTCTACGGGCCCCCGGGCTGCTCGAAGACTATGATTGCCAAGGCTCTGGCTAATGAAAGTGGGCTCAACTTTCTGGCTATTAAAGTGAGTTTTTTCCATTAAATCTTAATTTTGCTGCTTCTTTTTTTCCCCCAGAGAAGTATCCTTTACTGTCTTTCCCTNAAAAAAAAAAAAAAAAAAAAGTATTTTGCTTTCCTGGTGTGCAGTGGATGATGAGTTGAAATCAAAAAAGGCACTGGGCAAAAGCTTGCTATTTTTCCAAACTTTCATACATAAATATGAACAAATAATGTTTTACAGATGTGCCTCTTCGTATCATATTCTTGGTTGAGTGCCTTGCCAAAACACTGCACATGACTCAGCCATTAGTTAGATGATGGGTGATTTGTTGAATCAATCTCAGCTCACAGTCCAAGCCTTTTTAGCTGAACCTCTGTAACAACATTGCTTATATACGTTGCACTGTCATTCCTCCAGACACCAACTGAAAGAACTTACTGAAATGACGGTGTTTGTGGTCAAACTGCTTTAACCCCTAACGTGCATGTTTTCCCTTTATTTTGCCTTTAGTAGACACCTTAAAACAATGATTTAGTTCCACACTGGCAGACATATACTGCGCAAAAAAAAAAAAAGAATTAAAGGAACACTTTTTTAATCAGATTATAGCATCAGAGTAACTGAGCTGCTTTGGTGTTAATGACATTAACAACAGGTGCAACAGAGGGGCAACAACCCCCCAAAACAGGGATGGTTTTACAGGTTGAAGCCACTGACATTTTTTTGTCCCCGTCTCGTCTGTTCTGACAGTTTTTTTTTTTTAACTAGTTCTGCATTTGGCTAGGGTCAGTGTCACTGCTGGTAGCATGAGGCCATAGGCTGTGCACAGGTTTGCTGTGTATCCCAGCACAGTCTTAAGACCATGGAGGAGATTCCATTAGACAGGCGGTTAGTTTGGGAGAGCTGGACAGGGCCGTAGAAGATCCTTAACCCATCAGCAGGACCGGTATCTGGTCCTTTGTGCGAGGAGGAACAGGATGAGCGCTGCCAGAGCTACAAAATGACCTCCAGCAGCCAATGGTGTGAATGTCTCTGAACAAACAACAGAAGCAGACTTTCTGAGGGCCCAACGTCCTCTAATGGGCCCTGTGCTCGCTGCCCGGCACCGTGGAGCCCGATTGGCATTTGCCATGGAATACCAGAATTGGCAGGTCCACCACTGGTGCCCTGTGCTTTTCACCCAATGTCAGACCCTACACTGGTGCAGTGGGTCCTGGGTTCCTCCTGGTTCACAGTAATGCCCAGCCTCACTTCCTTCATCCTCCAGGCAGTCCCTGGAGGATGAAGGAAGTGATAGCACTGACTGGCCCTCATGCTCATCTAACATAATCCAATAGAGCACCTCTGGGACATTATGTTTCTGTCCATCTGATGTCACCAGGTTGCACCTCAGACTGTCCATGAGCTCAGTGATGCCCTGGTCCAGATAGTGGAGTACATCCCCCCCAGGACACCAGCTAATGTATAGCTAACACGGGGCATCCACAGACTGTGTGGATGCATTGCATAGACACAGATACCAGCTTATTTGTGACAAGAAACAAATAAAATATTAGAATTTCACTGACCCAGACCAGATAGTTGCATTAAAATGCTCCTAAAGGCAGCAAAACCACAAACACAGATGGGCAGTCCACTTAGCAGACAGTTAGCTCCAGTCTGTCAGTGGGATTTCAGAGATAAATGAACACCGAGATATCGTGTGTAGAAGGAGTCGTGGTGGTGATGTTTCCCTAATGACCTGAAGGCAGATTGGCTGGCCAGCTTCCTCTGCACAGGCCTTCCTCGTTTGCCCTTTGACCCTGTGTTTGTCCTCTTTCATTCATCACTCTATCTTCTCAGCCACCCCCACCGTTAGCCTCGCTTCCCTCCGTCCAGGCGTGGTTGACAGAGATTGATTGATCAACCTGTTGAATTGTTATCAGTGAATATTTTTAAAGAACGCTGCCATGCAGGCAGGAAGCTGAGACAGAAGCTCTCAACTGGCCCCGTTAAGTCAGCAGCAAATGTAGATTTGAACTGCACCTTCTTCACCCGACTCAAATCCTGTTGCAAACGTCTGGGATCGAGGGAAGGCGGTGTTCCTGTTGGCGTGCTATTTGGGGATCCGTGGTGGCTGCTTTAGTAAAAGTTGATCGTGAACAGATCCAGGATGGAAGGGTCATGGCAGCTGCTGAAAAACAAATGATGGCTCAGATTCAGAGTAAACAAATGCACTCTCAATAATTCCTCTGGAAAATGCTAAACTTGCTTTTCTCTAATTCAAACATTTGGGTTCAATGTTCAAAAACATTTTAATGGAGCAAATGTAATCCAGAGGAATAGGAGTAGTTTAATGTTTGTGCAGGCAGTTTAGTCCTGGAGACTATTTTTAGTGTTTGATACAAAAGCTGAGAGAGTTATACAATAATCTTGTGCTGCAAGTTTCAAGTCATCACAAAGAGAATCTGCTCACTGAGAAGGGTAAAAACATCCTGTCCCTCCTGCTGAAAGCCACACTTCACCATCTGCAATAACACTATCAGGTTTTTCCAGAGTGGCGGTTGCTTTGACACAGATACTTTATCCAGATTTAAATGTGGATACTTTAAGGCTCAGCCTGTTTCCCCTGTGTGAAAAGCCCTATTATCATCTTGTCAATTTCAGTTTCCTGTCACTGCAGCCACTCTCTCTCGCACACACGCACACACACGCACAGACTGTGTATCTCTATGGTGTCAGTGGTTTTAAACTCACCATGTCCACCCTTTGGCTCTACCACAGAGAGTGAGGAACCGGGGATTAATGAGTCAACCTCCTCACTTGCTGCAGGAGACAAAGGGGCTGGGAGTTAAGTGTCGTCTCCTCCGTCAGCCCAGAGGTGTTGAAAGGGTGGATTGCAGTGGAGGAAGTTCTTCTGAGGTTTGAGTGGATGTTTATCTGCTCTGTGCGAGGGGGGGAGATGAGGCAGAAAAGGACTCAAATTAAGAAGAAGGGAGAGTGCTGGAAGTTTATTTAGTAGTAATTTGAGTAAAAGTAGTCTTGATAGCAGTTTAAGTAGAATTATATGAAATGGCTGCATTTTTTAAGAGTCCACAATTCCCTCATCCACACTGAAATGCTGGAAAAGGCTTAATCTCTGTTCTTTTTTGTCAGGAAATAACAAGCTTATGCTTTGCAGTAATGATCTGTTTTGGACAAGCAGGTTGTTATGCCAAATGTCTGACAAAATCAGTGCACTACACTAGTATACTGACATTATAAACGAGTGTCAGCGGTATGTTTTCTTAGTAAAGTATTAGTAGCTCTACAGCATTTAATCATATCTGAATAGATTTCACATTTTTTGTAAAAGCCAAGATGCATCTGTCCAAAAACAAAAAACCCCCGTTCAAACATCTCTGGTTTTAGGCTGACGGGAGGCCAAAAATGGAGAGGAGGGGAAAAAATATCTCAAACATAATCAGCACAGTGTGGATGTGGTCTTAGCAGCAGTGGTATCTGCAGAAATTGGTGTCTTCCAGTTGGAAGAAACTGCAACTAAATAGAAATAAAATGCTCATTTATCACTGTCAGCAAGGCTGGGTTAAAAACCTTGACAAATTTGGCTGCCGTCCTGCACGCAGTTTTGATCTGGCTGAGCCGATGCACCGCTCAGGTTTTTTTTTTGGTTACAAACCTTAAATTTTATCTGTGCGAATGAACTCGACATTTTATTTGGTACGCTGTGCCTGCCAGCTGTAGTTGCAGCGACAGTTATAGTGATGTTTATAGCTGGTGCTGGTAGCACTGTTGTACAGTGACAGAGGACGCAGCCGTAGCAAACAATATTCACAGAGTGGATAATGTTTATTTGCCAAGTGAACCGCAGGTGTTACATAAAGCAGTACACAATGTACAGTAAACACTGAGACAGTACTGTGGGGTCACACTCACACACACACTGCTGTATTCTGTGACATTCTTACACTGTATCATCATTGTTTGTTTTTCCCTGTACTCTTTGTAGCCTCCAAATGATGTGACAGAAGAGCAGCTGCTTCTGTGGTCTCAGTTAAACAGCTGTGCTAACGGGAGGAAGCTTCAGGATAAAAAAAAAAAAAAAACTAGGATGATTAGGCATAAAAGTGCCAGTGATGAATCAGTGTCTTTAGTATTAGTTAATATAATTCAGTGGCATGTTAAGGTGTAAATGTATCACGATTTAGACTGACTTAAATACCTCTGAACTTTTCTTTTAGGGCCCAGAATTACTGAGTAAATACGTCGGGGAGTCTGAACGAGCTGTGAGAGAGGTATGCGCATTTAACGTCCCTCATTTTTATCATATATATATATATATAT
>JASGAU010405462.1:0-10151 GCA_030220045.1 Australoheros facetus
TGTGTATAATGACTAATTCAAGGGAACTGAAGAAAAAGCGTTTACATTTTACACCCTTTATATTTTAGTCGACTAAATCGACTGTAGATTTAGTCGACTATATTCCTAGGATAATTTCGTCGACTAAAACTAGACTAAAACTAAAACTATTCAGATACTAAATTATGACTAAAACTAAATTACATTTTCGTCAAAAGACTATGACTAAAACTAAATCAAAATTTGCTGTCAAAATTAACACTGGTTTAAATACATCTGTTCTATTTGTAAGCGCGCACATTTAGTTCACTTGTGTATTTTCCTAAACCCATGATTCATTGTTGTTTATGCTCATGATTAGTTCTGTTAGCACTTGAAGTCACACTCGGAGCGGGCAGAGAGAGAGCTTCCCGCCTGCGCTCGCTTCACTTTATTCACCGCATCGCATCACAGAACAACAACACTTCTCATTGGACTATGTGTTTAACACGTCACTTCCCACAACTGACCTTTGGGAGTAAAAGCATATACATACACACCACAGAGCACAAACCTTAACACCCCCACATGCTTGAGGTTATTTGCTTCATTACCAAAATGGCCTTCTTAATACTGGGTTCCAAAAACAAAGCTGTCAAACATGGCTAACTTAACTGTTGTCACAGTCTTGGTCATTATGTCTGCCACCATCTGGTCTGTTGGTCTGCTTAGGATGACCTTTCCTTCCTTCGCTTTTGATCTGACAAAATGGTACTTTATGTCAACATGTTTACATCGCTGACTCTTTACAGGATTTTTAGCTATTGCTATAGTACCCTGGTTGTCTTCATAAAGCTTAGCTGATGCATATTCATAAGAGTCAATGCTTTTAAGTAGTTGCATAAAATATAGACAGTCCTGAATGGTAGCAGCTAAAGCCCTATATTCTGCTTCACACGTGGATAATGCAACTGTGGGCAACTTTGTAGTCTTCCATGAAATCAGTGGTCCCTTTGCAGACAAACTACCACAATAACCAGTTGTGCTGTGGCGATCATTCACATCAGCTGCCCAGTCAGCATCGCTGTATGCATGTAGTCCGAGATTCTCATTTTCATATTTTTTGTAACACAACTCCTTTCCAGAAGTACCTTTAAGATACCTTAACACATGTTTTACAGTAGTCCATTGTTGCTCTGTAGGTTCTGCGAAATACTGTGACAGCTTACTCACTACAAAGCTTAAGTCCGTTCTGGTACATTTAGTCAAGTAAATACGACTGCCAACAGCTTCTCTGTATTTCCTGACATTGTTCATTCTTTCGGTTTCATCATCATAGTCCAGTTTTTATTCACAAGGTGTAACTCTGGGTTTGCAGTCCTGCAATTGATCCCTCTTTGTAACCTTCTGGTTGTTCCAGGTATATTTCATAATCTATTGGTGCGTGGAGATACGCTGTTTTGACGTCCATTTGGTGTAGGATAAGGTTTTCCTGTGCCGCCTTCTGCATCAGAACTCCAATGCTAGTTAGATTGGCAGTAGGAGAGAAGGTTTCTTCATAATCAATTCCCTTTTTCTGACAAAACCAATTTGCAACATAGCTAGCTCTGAATTTGTCAGATCTGTCGGCATTCTTTTTCAGTGCATAAACCCGTTTTCCCCCCACTGCCTGCTTGCCTTCAGGAAGCGTTGTTAGGGTAAATGTATTGTTTTCTCCGAGCAACAACATTTTCTCAGTCATTGCGTTTCTCCATTCTTTGGAGTTTTGAGAATGTAGACAACCGTCTTCTTCAAATGTTAAAGGTGCATCACATACAAGTCTGTAGCAATAATCAATGTTTGTCAACACCTGATCATCAATTTCCTCATCTGTCACGTATTCATTCAGGTAACTTGGTTTCCTCCTCACCCTAGAGGGATAGCCTGTTGTGGCTGGTTCTCTGTCACTGATAGTGTCAGTTTTGCTGTTCGCCTCCAATAAGGAGACGGGATCCTGATTTTGCTCAGGTGTCTTAGGCTCTTCTGTCTCTTTCCTGGACCTGTTTTGCATGTCAAACTCATCCTCTGGTATTAAATCAGTTTGTGTGTGTTGCTCTACCGCCTTTTTGGACACAAACTTCACTAGTCTGTGTTTTTGAACTTTTCCCTTGTGTGGAAAATAGATTAGGTAGGTTGGGCTATTTTTGTCAATCCCACAAAAATTCCCGCCTAACATTTTGAGTCTAGCTTTCCCTTGTCTTGTTTGTAAGCGTAACAGGCTGAACCGAACTTCTGCATTCTGGACAGATTTGGTCTTTTACCGCTTACCTTTTGGTAGGGGGTTTGCCCTGTACATCTATTAAAACATCTGTTTCTTATTGTTGCTGCAGTCTGAACTGCATAAACCCACAGTGCTTTAGGTAAGCCGCTCTCTATCAGTATGCACCGCGCCATGTCAAACAGTGTACGCCAATTTCGCTCGGCGGTGCCGTTCTGGTGCGGCGAGTATGATGCTGAGGTCTCATGTCTGATACCATTTTTGTTCAGTAGTGCTTGATAACACTTTCCGGTAAACTCTGTGCCATTATCAGACCAAATACACTTAATCTTGCTGTGTCTGCAATAAACTTTTCTGTTGCTTGCACAGTGTCACCCTTATGTTTTAGAAAGTACACAAAAACTGCACTGGAGAAATCATCCGTGAATGATAACACAAATCTGTAGCCTTCAGTAGACTCTGGGTCTATTGGTCCAGCTAAATCTGTGTGAACCAGTTCTAATGCAGCTTTAGCTCTCTTGTCTGGTTCCCTGTTTCTCCATTGAGTGAACTTTCCTTTAATACACACTTCACATTGCTTCACCTGTCTATCACTGTTACCCTTAATGTTCATTCCTTCAACAACATCCTGTAAATTTTGTATGTCATCGTAATTACAATGTCCCAAAATTTCGTGCCATGTTTGGATATCATAAGAACCCTTACACTGATCGTCCCATTCATTACTCACAGTCTGAAGATAATACAGTCTATTCTGCTCTTTGATGGGAAACTTTGTTCCATCTTTGTGTTTCAGAACATCTTCTCCCTGTTTGAAAGTCACTGCTCCACCACTGTTAGTAGCTGCTTTCACAGAAAAGATGTCCTGTGGATAAGAGGGGATGTAAAGCATCTGCTTCAGTGTCGTCTTGTAATGTCGCCCTCTGCTGTCCATCAAAGTCACCTCTGCCTCTCCTCTTCTTTTCGCTGCTCCTTTGCCTCGGGTGCCATCAGCCGGTTCAATGCAGTGTGTCTCGGGTTTAAAGTTGTCGTCAAATCTTTTAAATCTTCCAAGGTCAGTGATGATGTGCGAGGTCGCTCCCGTGTCCACCATCAAACCTTTACCGCTCATCCGTAACTTCTGGTTTGCTTCGCTCAGCCGAAAAGCATATTCCTTGCCATCCTCTTCATCAGCAGCTTTCTGCGCCTCATCCAGTCGCTGTTTTCTCCTGCACATTTCCTCTCCGTGTGTGGTGTTTTTGCAGAAGTTGCACCATTTCTTGTGGTGGCACGCTTTAGCTTTGTGCCCCTTTTATCCGCATCTGAAGCAGACTAAGTCGGCACAATCTGTTTCACTTTGTGTGACATGGATGATAAATGGCTTGAATGACTCCGGTAGTCCTTTCATAATCATAGCAATGATCAGGCCATCATTTAAAGTTTCACCTGCGTTTCTTAGTGCTGTAATGGCAGCTTCCACTCTCAAAACATAGTCCGTCACACTTTCACTGTTAGCTTTCTGCAGCGAAGTCAATTCTGTATATAGGCTGATAACACAGGGCTTACCCTTTCCAGCATAAAAGTCTCTTAGAATTTTGAAAGACTTTTGTCCTTTGTCGGCAGCTGCACACATTACTAGCGATAGACTGGTATCATCGAGAAACTGGATAAGCTCTGCGTATGCCTCCACATTTTTTGTGTCGTCTTCCTCTTCCCATTCCTCTTCGAGCTTCAGAATAACATCCTTTAAGCCTTGCAATCCGAAGTGTCCTAAAAACTCTGTCTCCCATAGTTCGTACTTCTCTGCGTCTCCATCAAGAACTAGCCGTGACCAGTGATTGCTCGTTTCTGTGGTCCTCCAGCTCACGGTGTCCTTTTAGCTTTAGCGCTTATCTTCGCAGGGCACACAGTACATTGCGACTTTTCTCGGCGGTACCTGCCGTAAACCTCGGGTGCTCATTCTCGTTCTTTCCTGGGTCTCGGATCAGGACTGGAACCGTAACCTGTTAGCAGATGTGACTGCGCAGCAGTATTCAGACCCGCTCTCTTAACATTGGGGGGAGAATGTTTTCATAACGCTTCTTTTCAAATGGGATTAAGGCTTAAAGATAACATTACAAGTGTGGCTTCTTTGACTGGCAGGTGGATGGCAACACAAAATGTGGATCCAGAAAAAATGAGTAACATTTCCATCTTTTATATACAGTTTATGGTTTTAACATGGGAATCTATGGGGATTTAATCTAGTGGCCACTAGAGGAACTGCAGGTTTTGTTGGTTATGCTGGTTCCTCAGCTCTGTTGTTTTTTGTTTTTTTTTCGGTGGTTCATACAGTGAAACGCTCACATATCTGTTAATGTTCTAGATCAGCCTGCTGTTCCATCAGACTGGTTTTACCAGCTTTTCTGGACCCTATTCCAGGAAGCATGTTCAACAAATTCTGAGTTTAAAAACATACTGAGTTGATCAACTCTGAGATTTTGTCCTGTCTCCCTCCCCTCAGCCCCAACCAGTCACAGCAGATGACTGCCCCCCCACCCCCCCAAGCCTGGTTCTGCTGGAGGTTTCTTCCTGTTGAAGGGGAGTGTTTCCTCCCCACTGTCTCTCAGGGGGTGAATTTGATAGGGATTTCTCTTTAATTATTGTATTTTCTTTACCTTACAATATAAAGTGCCTTACTGAGATTGGTTTGTGAATTTTAGAAATTTCTTTGTTACCCGGAAGCAGATGGTGAACCGCATGTGCAGATGAAATCTGATAGTAACCGTATCAGTTATCTAGCGGTGTGTAACAAACGTGTCATCCAGTTTTTGATCTTTGAACGCCTTCTAGCAAATAAGAGCTGCATAAAAGCAATCAGTGTTTTCATGTTGACCTGCAGGACAGCTGATGCCTTCAGCCTCCTACTTCTGCATAACAAGAAAATGACATTCTTCTCTGAGCTTCCTGATTGGCTGAGCTAACTCGAAATTTCAAGTTAATAAAAACTCAAAATGAACAGGACGACTTGCATCCAGTATCTTTAAAAAAGTGTCTTTAAAAAAGTCTCCTTAGCTTCAGTGTTTTTAGTTTTGTAAACCTTTTGGTCCTCGTGAGTAAATTTCAAAAACATCATAACTGAAGTAAAATTAAAAACCAGACATTCAGAAAAAAAACAAAATACATAAACTTGGCTCACATTTAAAAAGGACTGATATCACCCATAAATTTGGAATAAAAAAAAAACACTCACTCTGAAACTAACAAAAATTGAAATGAAAATAAAAATTCAACATTAATGAAAAATTAAATAAAGCTAAAGCAGCTGTAATAACTGATTCGTAATAACTGATTCAGATGGTGATTAAAAGCACGAAGAGCAGTTGTGTCTAACAGGTGATCATATGTGAGAAAACGATCATTTCACCTGCTTTAGCACCCACAACCAAGCTGCACATGACCCCCATGAGTCCTCCTTTTCCTGCTGTGTTATTACATGCACTCTTCCTTTAAAGTGAAAGGATTTGCTCCTGGGTGTTTTAACCCTGTACCTGATGCAGGTGTGTGCAGTGAGCGGGGCTCTTACCTTGAGTCAGCAGCATCAGCACAGCAGCCAAACCGATCACTTTGTAGAAAGCCATGACTGGATCATCTAAACTGCCAGACCTGCTGCAGCATAAATAACCTTCCTCTCTCCTCCCCCTCTCAGAACACACCTCAAACACCTGTGTGACAGGCCCAACACCTCACTGCATGTCACCGTATGTTCCTCACATCAGACGTTTCACTCTAAACAGGAATTTAAGCTTTGAGGCAGGAACGCTGAACTTTTTTATTAGTAACTTTTCTAGGATTAATTATGAATTTTACATCAAAGCCTGCTGTGCTGTGTTTACCTGAGGACCTCAGAGTTATTTGTCTGTAGTTTTCTCACAGAAACATTTCCCAACAGAAGAACTCCATTTTTGTAGGAGTCTCCAGGCCAGGTAGTGCCAGTTATAGTTCAAGTTATTAAAAAAAAGTGCTTCAGCTCTTTATGCAAAGTATCACCCTTAAAGTTCCAAACTCATGGGATGAACCAGGGTTGTGTCTACACAAAACAGACAACTTAGCAAAGAACTGATTTTAAATTGTATCTTTAGGCACTTTGTTACTAGCAGCATTTCACAAAAACACATTTGTTCCCATTTCTTTGTTGAATCTACAAAGAAATGCCAAAAAAATAACAGTTTGGCAGACATAATAGGCACCAACAAGATGATCTCACAGGGCTGTGTGGTGTGCAGTACATCCTTAAAAAGTTTGAAAAAACTGGATTAGTGCAAGACAAAAGACGAAGTGGCAGACCTAAAAATTATCTACAGCAGATGCACAGTAAGAAACAAGACTAGAGGTGTTCCCCATGTTCACAGATGTCTATTTTTATATTTCAGGCATGCTAATTTCTACTGTAGACATAATCATCACCATGAATCCAGGTTAGTAAAAGCACTGTAAGACTGTGGGAGGACCCAGTGCTCTGTGTTTTGTCCCCAGGGCAGCTGTTTTACTCTGCCCTATAGTGACTAATCTTTAAACCAGGGGAGGGCAATTAATTTTAACAAGGGGCCACATAAGAAACAGAGTTTTGTGGAGGGCTGCACCAATGAACTGAACTCAATTCTGCTCAGTATTATTTTAAATTTTTTGAAAACTGCCTAGGCAGTGAAAATGTGAAATGGTCACAGTAAAAACATGAACATTTTATCCATCCAGCTGTCGGTCAGTCCATTTCCTTTCAATTTTCTGGGGCCGGGTTGTGGGTGCAGCAGCCTAAAAAGAGAAGCCCAGATCTCCAGATCACCCCAAGGTGTTCCCAGGTCAGCTGAGAGATTTAATCGCTCCAGTGTGTCGCGGCATCCTCCTGGTAGGGCATTCCAGGAACACCTCACCCAAGAGGCTCCTGGGAGGCATCCTAGTCAGATGCTCAAACCACCTCAATTGGCTCCTTTTGATGTTGAGGAGCAGCAGCTCTACTTTGAGCCCCTCCTAAATGACTGCGCTCCTCACCCTATCGCTAAGGGAGAGCCCAGCCACCCTTTGGATCAAGCTAATTTCTGCTGCATGTATTCGCAATCTCATTCTTTCGATCACCACCCAAAGTTCGATCCAGTGTGACCTGGAGGCCACCACCTGCTGAAGCCAACAGGACCGCATCCTCCACAAAAAGCAGAGATGAGATCCAGAGGCCAGAAGCCTTCTGCCACTTAGCTATGCCTACAAATTCTGGCCATAACAGTTATGAACAGAATCGGTAACAAAAGGCAGCCCTGGCAGAGTCCAACACCCACAGGAAAGGAGTCTGACTTTTTGTCAGCAATACAGACCAAGCTCTCACTGCGGTTGTACAGGGACTGAATGGCCCACAACAATGGGCCAGACACTCCATATTCCCACATCACCCCCCACAGGACACCATGAGGGATGCAGTCGAATGATTTCTCCAAGTCCACAAAACACATGTAGACTGGATGGGCACCCATACTCAAATATCCTCGATATGGTGAAGAGCTGGTCCAGCGTTCCAAGACCAGGATGAAAAATTGTTCCTCTGGAATATGAGGTTCTACTAACAGTTGGACCCTCCCTATACTGGCATAAACTACCGGGAAGGCTGAGGCATGTGATCTCCCAGCAGTTGGAGCACACCTTCCGGTCTCCCTTCTTAAAGATAGGAACCAAGATGTGGTCCTTGATGTGCCAGAGCACCAGCCTCTCAAAGCACTTCATGATTACTGGTGTGAGGGCCACAGGGCGGTAATCATTTAGGCTGGTAATGGATGACCTCTTTGGCACGGGGATGATTGTGGCTGTTTTGGGGCAGGGGGGACAGGGAGAGGTTTGAAAATCCTGGTGAGAATCAGAGTGAGTTGTTGGGCACAGGCTCTGATCACCTTGCCAAATACTCCATCTAGGCAAGCAGCCTTCCTTTCATTCTTCCTGTAACACAATGACCAGTGGTAGCTGTCACAATTTTGTCAAGCACCTGTGTTTGATGTCTGATTCTGATTCTTAATGATAAATCTGTTTTTGGTTTTTTGACAGATGAACAAAATACATCTGAAAATAATCAGTAATTATCAGAGACAGCAGCATCTAGAACATCTGTGACTGTGACATCAAGGCCTTTGGAAAAAAAAAACCTGATCAAACATGTGACTTTTTGCATTGGTGGGTCTATAACATGCTGTTTAAAATCAAAACATTCTAATAAACTGCAGAGAGTGCAAAAGGATCTTAAATATTAGATCCAGACAGGCAAAGACAGCTTCAGAAGGAAGATGGAGGAACAGCTCCAACAAAACAAGGGCAGGATTGACAGCAGTTAGATTGTACAACACATCATGATGTCATGAGTCACTGGGACACTTTACCTCCACTGCCATTACTTATGCACACAGTGTACCTTTATATATTACATATGCATTTGTTTATTTGCATTAATGCATACTGTGTATGCTGTATACAGGTTTACCTGCTGCAAATTATATAGTGTTTTGATATCTGCTACTGTATTTTATGTATATAGTGTTTTGTACTGTTGCTGTTTAATGTGAGTATTAAAATCACCTGAGATAATAATACAATCAAATTATGTTGTAATTTTGGAAAAAAAAAATTTTTCCATGAAGCCTCGTCTCAGTCCTGGGGGGTTATATACAGCAGTGGTTCCCAAAGCGTTCCTGCCGCCCTCTGGTGGGCCTTGAAGGTACTGCAGGTGGGCCACAGTAATAACACAAATTCAGTTTGAAATTACTCTCAAGTATGCAGAGTTACATATTTATATAAATGTATTTATTTACGTAAAAAGTGGGTTTGGGGTGGGGGTGGTGATGTGACTGTAAAGTCAAGTCTGTGAATTTCACTGTCCCAGACCTCTTAAAAAAATTCACAACATTAGAAGCCCAGCGTGAAAACTTCTTCCTGAGGGTGCTGCAGTGATCTTTCTGGAGGTGAGGGCATTGTTTGTGTGCTCCTGTCTTCTCTGTGAGGTTCTGGTGTTGGACTCTCGAACACAGGAGAAAGGTTCCCAAGCTTGAAAAGGTTACATGTATTCGATGTATTCTTAGAGGTCTTGTACTTTTCGAGCTGTGATAATAAAATCACTACAACAGCTAACTCAAATGCTTGATCATCTGATACCATTGCAGCCCGCAGCATGCATTTGCATCTAAATTTCTGGCACAGACTTTTGTAAATAGAGATGTGCAGATTGTCAAAACTTCTTAGGGGAGCAAGATCCAACATGCCCCGAATCAACTCTGTTACACGGTTCACTATCTGATCGAAATTCACGTTTTCTAAGGATGTTCCGGTTTCAGAAGCAATGTGGTCAACTAACTTTGCAAGAATCAGAGTGAGAACGGTCTTGTTGTAATCAGGATGTGGCCGATCTGATGAAACAGGATCTATCTCATTGGGATTTATGACATTATTTGATTCTGAGTCATCAAAATGCTGTGGCACTGGCTCATGTTTGAAATTATTCAGGATTTCTGGCATCTCTGAAAAAGAGAAACTGAATCCTGAGATTTCTGTGCTGTCCTCAACGTTTTTAGCATCCTCAGAGTCAAAACGCCAACACTCCTGGGAGTTACAGGGCGGGCATGCCTCCTTTGGTTTGTATGAATCTAAGGTTTCCATTATATTCGAGCTTTTGCAGAAATGTAGTAAATTGCTATGGACATGCTGCCTTGACACAACACCAGAGGCCTATTCCAGGAAGCAGGTTTTTGCTAATAACTCCGAGTTTGTTAACCCTAAAATGAGGGAAACTCAGGTTTTCAGTTCCAGAAAGAGCGCTAACTCCAACTCTGAGTCAGTTACCGGGTTAACAGACTGTGAACCTAACCTGCTCGCTGGCAGGTTTTATCCAACAACCTCTGAGTGTCTCTCTGACTCCGCCCCTCCTGCTGCACCTGAACCACCTGTCTGACAC
>JASGAU010405464.1:0-17453 GCA_030220045.1 Australoheros facetus
ACACACACACACACACACACACACACACACACACACACACACACACACACACACACACACTAAAACATTTTAGGACAGGTAGAGGTCAGTTGGCATTTAGTGTGACCCCCAGCACACAAAGTCTGAGGACCAGCTGAGCGCTGTTCAGATGTTTATTGACTTAAAGCAGTTTCCACTCAGGTCCAGATGGTTTGAAAGCTTCAAGGCAAATGAAATAAAAAGCAGTAAAGAGCAGCTCTATTCAAATTCTACATTAAAGAGCAACAGTAGAAACACTGGTCATCGTAGCATCCTTCTTAGATGCAGCCCAAAGGAGTAAAACAAAGTTGGTATTTTGCAGCATCAGTTATGTGCAACATTAAACACAAACCAAGAAATTTTGCTGTCAACCTCCTGCAGTGCAGTGCAGGTCCTTCAGGGAAGATTCACTAACCATCTGTGCCAGTGCAAAACTCTCTTCAAAATCTGCTGAGAGGTGTGAACACAGGTATGTATGCAGGTAGCCCTGTTGTTGTATTTGTAGGTGTTCCTTTCAGAGGGTACAAATACGAATGTGATTTACTGAAGTATGGAGCAATTTACTGCAAATTGTGCTGAATTTAACCAAATTGCCGGAGAGAAACACATGAATAAAACCTGTGCTTACACTGTGTTATTGTGCTCCCCATCACTCTCTTCTTTTTTTTTTTTCCCTCATTTTTTTCCTCCCATGTCCCTTGCGGGGTTCTGTAAAAACACATCCTGGTGTTGAAAAATTCTGTAGAGCTTGGTATCAAATATACTCTTTCCTGTCTATTAAAGCATTGTCTTGTTGCACTAATAAAAATCCTATCCCAGCTGTCATAGGGCGAGATGCAAGGTACACCCTGTAATTAACAGATACAGTATACCTTTATATTAGAATTTATAGGGTGCAATAAACTGATTTGGATTTTAATGTGAATGTGTACTGCACTGCATGTACGCAAAATGAACACGAGGCACAACTGTCCACAGTGGCAGTGGAGCGAGTTGTCATCTGAATAGTCGGTCTTGTGCCAAAAATTGATTTCCAGTATTTGCCCAAAAAATTATTGCTGGTATTTATATTGTTGTAAATGACTTGCAGATCTATAATCTGTCAAGCATATCTCAAACATCATCTCTTATGAATGATATCAATTAATTTTGAGTCATAAAGAACATTTCTGTCACATGGTAGAAGCTGCAGTCAGTTTTTGGCAAAGTGACTTTCATATTGTAGCGATTTTGTTAAAGTTAGATGGTTCTGTGCAGATGTTCTGTGATTTCCCACTGTTTTGTTGGTACTTGAACTTCTGTGTGCCCACAGAGGGAGAGCGAGAGTCAGAGGGAGTCCCGTTTTGTTGTTTTTGGCGTGGTTGCGGCACACAGCAACCATTTAATTGTTAATAAAAGGGCAACTTTTGCTGGCAATCTCTCGCCATCTCCTTGAACGTCTTAACAGATGCTGCAATATTTTCTTTATTAATGAGGGTAAGAACAAATAATTTCTTCATTTTGTATATCAGCCCTTCATAAATCCTGTGCACCAGTATATTTACTGATATAAGCAAAGATAAAACATAAAAAAAAAAAGGAAATCCTTTTTTTGACACCACCGGAAACCTGAAAACTCCGCTGTCACCATGTATTGTGTACATACAGCGCTTGTACTGTGTCCCTTCATACGCTGTGGCATCGCCCGGACATCTCTTCGGCACCGAGGGGGACAGCACACACACACCTGGAGATGAAGATGATGAGATGAAGAAGGAGATGAAACATTTCAGAATAGGATGAGAGGAGCTGAAGAAGGAGTATATGAAGAATTTGATGGATAACACAGAGATGGAGGAGGAGATGCTTCAGTTCATTGAGTTTCGTGGGCCTTCATTTCTGCTCAGCTGTCTGAAGGTCTCACCACAGTCTTTCAGGCAGGTTGAGGTCTGGACTGTGGACCATTGCAGCGTTTTGCTTCTGTTGGAGATTTTCTGCTACACATGGGAGCTGCCTTAGATTTGAGTTCATGCTCAGCTCAGTGACTGTAAGGTATTCTGGACCTGTGGCTGCCCAGACGGTCACCGCTCCACCACCGTGCTGACAGCTGATGTGAGGTGTTTGTTCGGTTTTCTCTCATTATGATCAAACATCTCCACTTTGCTCTCATCTGTCCAAAGGACATTCATTGAGGCAACTTGAGACAACTCTTGTTGCGAATTAGTGCCAAATAAATAAAACTGAACTGAATTGTTATCCTGATTATCCATAACTTATATCCAGCCAGTTTTCCTAATCTGAGGACAAAGGGTAATGAAGATTTTTTTTTTATCTGAGCAGTTTATATTTATATAAAGGACTGATAATAAATTCATGAAATTAACCCTTCATCTTATTGGTTCGGATCTGGAAGGGCCTAAAAGCAGTCTGCTTTATTTCAGGTAACCTCAGCAGGAAATGTACAGAGAGTGGCTGGTCCTCCGTCTACCCCAACCCCACCATCGCCTGCATGAGCACCGCGGAGAGCCCAGACCCCGACAAAAAGGCGAGTTCGGCGTCTATGCTGTGTTTGCCTTTGTGTGCCTGTAGACACAGTTATAACTGAAACTGCAGACTGTCACGAGGGTTATGCTGCTCTTTGAATCTTTTTACAAATCTTTGTACTTTACCCTCCTCTCTCAGTTTTATAGGAATTAAATTCTTTACACCCGGGATGAATGGACAAAAATGTGATATAAATGCCTGATAATGTGTGCATTAATTAAATATATAGAGATGGGACTGATTGTCCTGATACTGCACTGCAGAAACTCATCAGTGTGTAAAAACCTCATCAGCTGATCAAAGCTGTGTGTTGATGCTGAACAGACCGAAACTCTCATGTCTGGTAACTGAAACAAGCAGAGAAAGCTAAAAGTTCAAGAATGCAGCCATTGGTATTAACCAACAGCTGCATGGATATTAACATTTTAAATTTTCCTTTTAAATTTATAGCAAATTATAACCTTTACAAACCTTTAAGAATGTATGTTTATCAGTGTGTTTGTGGGAATAGCTTCTTGCTGTAGTGTGGTGGTTTACACCTTCACCTGATAAGCGCAGATCCCTTTGGGGTTGTGTCAGGAAAGTCAGCATAAAAACCTGCTGTGGTGAATAACGCTGTGAACAACGAAGCAGCTGAAAGTAGCTTTGGTGAGTTTGTGGATGGAGCGGAAGTGAAACTGCTGTTTTAACAGTGATAAACTTTTTTCTCATCAGATGAAATCTATGTGCAGTGGATGGTCAGCCTGTGGTTGATGTTAGAGATTCAGCTCGCTGATTTTGCTCACTTTAAAATGTTCACACTGCAGCAGGAAGCAAACAAACCACAGATCAGTCTCTGATCATTCTGATCTGATTTGGAAAAAGCCGAGCGCAGACCCAAGCTGTTGGTGCTGAGGAGACGGGGAAACTCCCTCTGCCCTGAGGCCTGTGCTGCGACGCAGGATTTAAGGCTTACCGAGGTTCGTAACTTCAGGGTCAACCCTGGACTTTCAGCCGCAGACACAAAGGTGCTTCACTTCCTACCTGGGTGCATTTCTGTGGTAACTAACTCACTTTAATGGTTAATTACATCACCATCAGCAACATTATGACAAGCAGATCAAATCAGGTGCCAGTAGTCAGGCTTTGGCCTCTCCGTAACCAAAAGCTGTCAACGTGTACAGTGGAAAGATAAATTACTGTCACACAGTCAGCATGTGGTGCAGTGTTCAGATAAAGAAAAAAAAGGCAGTTTAATGTGTGCTGGGTCAGAGGAAATGGAGCAATAAGTAACCACATTTTGCACAAGCGTGAGAAAAGAAGGCGGCTGCAGGACTGCTAATGTTAACGAGGCTCTGCAAACTGATCTGATGATGACTACTGAAGAAGGTCACTCATGGTTTGATTTGGCTCTTAAATAAATATTCAGCCTTTGCGTGGACATTGATTAACCTCCATCGTTAAAGTGAGCATAATCTCGACTGTTTCCTGAGTTTTTTCCTTTTACATTGATTGACTAGTTGGCAAGAAGAAGCGTTTTTCATGGCTGGACTTGTGTGCAAGAAGTGTGTAAAAAGGGTGTTCAGAGCTTCCAGCGAGACGCTGAAAATCACTGAATTTGAAGAGGCTTTTGTTAACAAAACAGGAATCAGCAGCTTTGCACGCAACTCAGAAAAGCTCTCCAGTCTATGGTCTAATTTGAGCTCGAGCTACATCAGCGTTGACACTGCGGTGAAGAGAGGGGCTGATTTCAGATCAGCATCTCTGTATGTGTGTTTATCTGCCCACAGAGAGGATGGAAAGTTAGCTGGGTGACACGTCCGATCGCTTGACTCTGCTCCTCTTCATCGCTCCCTTGGATGACTCAGACCACCGTGAAGTTGGCCCTACCCTCCATCGGGGCCTGACCCTGATGGTGTGGTTTTAAGAGACTCAGATGAGTGAGAATCTCTTACAGTTTCTTTTGCTCAGTTTATCCAACTGACAAACAGAAGTGACACAGCTGGGCTCATTTATCTGTGCAGTTTTTTGGGGTTTTATTTGATTGTTGTGCAGCTCAGTGCACTGGGGATCAGAGGAATTTAATTTGTGGTTTTAAGGAAATTAAACAAACGGCGCAAAGGCCACAAAGGTAACTGTTTTTGGCTGTTTGTCAGATGACTGTGTAATCCTCTTAGTTGATGAGAAGAGAACAATCATCTTGTGTAGCAGGAATATCTTAATCAAACATGGAGAGGGCGGCAGCTTTTCAAACCTCTCACAGAGACTCGGGTCTGTGGTTATTCTGTACGCTCTGATGTCTGCTCACCATTTTGTTACAGACTGAAACATCTGTTGGAATGAGTGCCGTGAAATTGGGTTGAGATGTTCATTTCCCCTCACAGTATCTTTAGTGATCCTTTAACTTTTTCCTCTGGTGGTGAAACGGATCTAAAACGATGGTTAGAAGATGCTCTGTTAAGTTTAATTTTTGAGAAGCTCTCCAAAGTCACAGTCTGATGCTGGTCCAGCATCATCCATACAATATCGTAGCCTTTCAGGATAAAATTTTAGGGCAGACAGCAGATTGTGATAATTACCCAGCAGTGGGGTGGAAGATGTGTTGAATGAAAACAGAACCTTCACATCAACTCAACATCCTTATTACACCAAATGTATGAATTCCATCCATCCATCCATCCATCCATCCATCCTCTTTTGCTTATCCTGTTGATGGTCGTGGGGGGCTGGAGCCTATCCCAGCTGACATAGGGCGAGAGGCAGAGAACACCCTGTACAGGTCGCCAGCCTGTCGCAGGGCTAACACAGAAAGACAGAAAACCATTCACACTCACATTCACACCTATGGGCAATTTAGAATCAGTAATTAACCTAACCCCAGTAACTGCATGTCTTTGGACTGTGGGAGGACTCCGGAGTACCCGGGGAGAGCCCAAGCATGCAAACTCCACACAGAAAAACCCCAGCTGATGAGTGGATTCAAACCCAGAACCTCCTGCCTGAGTGAAGAACAAGGAAAAAAATAATTAAACCTCAAGGGTGACCTCTTGCTTTAAAAAATTGGTCCAGTAGTATTAGTCTGTTAATGTAGTAACCAAATACAGTAAGTAGCCAATAAACTGTAAGTGAAAAAAAAAGCAGAAATGGATGCATTTAATTCCTTCATCACAATTTGAGCTACATACTGTATCTGACCTACATTTGTCAGTTTGTGAGAAAAAGGTCTGTCTGGACCTCCATTCTCTGTGGAAACAGTGTTACCCTCCACCTGTCTACGCCTGAGTTTCTGCTGTCAATCACAGTCTGCTTTCAGTGGAGGGAAAATGTTACTGTTTCAGTCATATTAGCTGGGTTAGTGTGTTAGCGTTTAGCGTGCAGTGAATAACAACTAGATTCATTCAAAAACAATCCTTCTTTATCTGATCCTGGTCTTGGTGCAGCCCCTCAGTTCATCCTCCATCTGAAACAAGCAGTTTGAGCACTCAAAGAACCCTGAACAGAAATCTCCCGTGTAACAGAAGTGACTGTGGGGGTCTCGGTCTCTACGAGTCTCCTTTTCCATTGAGTTTGCTCTGATAGTGTGACCCTGATAAAGCAAAGGTTTGACCAGCAGGTAGGTGGAGCCTCAGCACTCAGAGTCTGTCTGTTCAGAGCAGTCTGAGCTTCAGGGATTACTTGTACATCCACTGACCTCAGTATTTAAAACTTTAGCCATGTTTAATATGAACATCCAGCACTGGAGCATGAGCTATATGACAGAGAATAAGGAAAAGCATAGTTGTTCCCCTTTAAAACATTTTAAAAAGAGATGCAGGATGAGGCCTTCTGGATTTAAATTCTTCCTCATCATTTCCACTTATGCTCCTTTGTAACATGCACTTATCATGAGAGACGTTTTCTCGTCTCTTCTTATCAAAGAACATAAAAATCCAGAGGACCGGGTTTAAGAATTCAGTCTTCTGCATGCATCTGCTCTTTATCTGTTGTGGCTAGACACCGGCTTAAGTTCTCAGCTTCTCCAGCAGAGTTGTGGGGTTCACTTCCCGGTCTTGGCATACCATGCTCTCTAATCCACACTCATCTGTTCCCATATCTGCTTCATCACAAGATGAAGGTAAAGCTTCTTGAAATTCCCCCCACCTTCAGCTGACTCAGTGGAGGATTAGGAACCTGAGTGACATAGCTGAATATTTAATATGAGTGTTGCAGGCGCTTAAGAAAAAAAAGGGTCCCGTGCAGCTTTTTTCTGAGTAACCTTTGTTAAACTTGTGTCTGCTCAGCTTCTTCTTTTTTCCGCTGTGTTTGTGCGTGTACGGGGACGTGTGTGTGCTTTCCTGTCGCTCCGAGGAGCGCTACGTGACGCTGTGGAGCTTATTTTCTGACCTCACAGTTATTGCTGGTGATCGCGGCTGCATTCCAGGGCCGCCTCTTTTATAATGAGCTTTAAACAAGCGAGTAATAACCAGGTTTAAGAGAATATCTAGGAACCATTATTGGTCCACACTGTGCCTGAAACCATGCCGCACACTACCCCCCACCCCCGCGCACTCTCTATTTCTTTTCTTACATCTGGGTGGATCACAAATTAAATTAGACTGCACTGAAGCAGAAGTCTAATTTTTAAACTGCGCCAACCAGAGCAGAAGTTTTTGTGTTTTTAAAGATTACTACAATCATAAATATGCAGTTCTGTGCAAAAGTCTTGAGTCACCCCTCATTTCTTTTACACTTTGCTAGAAAAATGGGAAACGTGCAAACATACATGGAAATACAGTATGTAAGGCATGCCCCAAATCATCTGAGAAACACAATGGGCAACATGCTGTACTAACCTTTGTTGATGCATAGCAGATCTATAGTCAGAAGAGAATCTGTACTGGTCAGGCAGTAGCTCACACATGGCATGCTCGGGTATGTTTGGCATGAACTGGCAACGTTTCAGCACTGCCTAATAATATAACTTATACCGTGTATTGCATCCAGGGGTGGACTGAAACAATAATTCAGGCTCGGGTACAGACAGGCTGTTGGTTGGTTGGGCTGTCACTATGTCAGATTTTCACATCATGACTGTCATGGCCACAGGCTGTATAGAACTTTTAAAGAAAAGAACAGTAGTGGTATTAGGTAAATTCATCTTTAATTAGCAAATAAATTTCACTCACTGAGACTGCCCTATGACCTCTGGCATAGGTCCCTAGGATGCATGCATGGATGGAGGAATGGGTGGATAGCACTGAAGGGAGGTAGAGTCTCTGTCCATAACCAAAAATTGAGACTGTTCCCCTTCAAAGTAAAAGTTGAACCTGTGTTGGCAGCAGCAACAGCTTTTACTTTGAAGGCAAACATTCTCCAAGTTTCACTACTGCAGCAGACAATTTGCTGTCAACTGTGACACACCTGCTAGTTACCAAAACAATCACAAAGATGGTTTCGGTGCAGCGCCTTCTTTGCACTGCTTTCACCTGGCGGCAGCGTGGGAGCGGGTCAGAGAATACCGCCGGCCTGTCTAGGCCTGTGTGGCTGAGATCTCACTCTTGTGTACAGAAACAGGCAGATATTGTGTGACTTGTGGAGAGAGAGTGTGCACATCTAGATATGTGTGTCTTTGGGATACCAGAGTGTAGGTGAGAGTTGTAACATTTGCTGTAATGTGCTGTTGACTGTTCACCTAACAGGACACACAGAAAAGCCCCTCAGACCTCCCAACAGCCAGTCTGCCACCGACTGCAGCTGTAAACATTATTTGTGTGACTGCTATAAAGTTGTAACCAATGTTTATGCAATTTGTTTTAAAGAGCATTTAAGCAGGCAGATGGGGTGGTGTAAATCACAAGACTATGAAGTCACTGTTTAGATTGGTTTTCACTTGCAGTTTGGTCACGTTAGGATTTAATCTCCAAGTTTAGGTTTGTGTGTCTTCTGTGTGTTCCTGAAATGTGACTAAACAGCAGTTTGATGCTCTGATCAGAATCACTGATCAATAATGAAACCCTTATTGAACATATCTTATCCTTGTCCTATCTTATCTTGTCTAGCATGATCGTTATTCTAACGATGCGATTTGGTTTAAAGTTGAGGGTTGTGATATGTTGTGTTCTGGATTACACCTTGTCTATTATTTGTAGTCACGTGATTCCGTTTGTGCCTCCGTCTGTCTCGTTTCCTGTTTATGGATTGGTCTATTTGTATTTCCTTGTCTTGGACTTTTTATTAAGTGTTAGCATTCATATCTGTATTAGTCTCTTTATCTGAAGTTTTACTTTGTGTCCTATAATAGTTTTGTTTCCTGTCTGTCTCCTCTAATTTTCCTGATTGTCTTCATCTGCAGTGTTGGGGGTCATTACTCAAAAAAAGTAACTTATTACTCTACTACTATTACTCGTTACTTTTCTAATGTGGTGTGACACTTAATTACTTGCCAGAGAAAGTAACTGTTTCACTACTCATTACATTACTTTCGTTTTACTCCGTAACATGACCTCAAGTGTACTGTCACATAATTACCAGTTAACAATATAAACCCGAGGCTACACTCCCTGCACACAACACAAATCCCTGTCTTAATGAGGACATACACACAGTCTTTCTTGTAGTGTTTGCATATGAGCACTGTGGTAGCTGGGTGTGGTTTAGGGCCCTGCTCCAGGGGAGGGGTGGCAGTATGTGCAGTACTGTGCTGGGAGGATGAGTGTGTGGCAGAAGGAGGTTGGAGCTGGCAGCAGAGACGCAGCAGCGAGCAGAGCTGACCAACAACCTCATGCACAAGCAGGGAACTGTATCTTGTAAACAGCAGCTGACACAAAACGACAACTCAAAGAAAAGCTGAAAACCAACACAAGAGATCACAAAGTGATTCTATTGTAGAAACAGGTACAGGTAGAAATGGAGGTAATAACACTGCAAGCATGACTGCTCATCATGCTGCTCATGTTCAGACTCTGGGTCCTGTCTTCTTCCCCTCACCCCCAACTGGTCACAGCAGATGACTGCCCCTCCCTGAGCCTGGTTCTGCTGGAGGTTTCTTCCTGTTAAAAGGGAGTTCTTCCTTCCCACTGTCACCAAGTGCTTTCTCATAGGGGTCTGATTGTTGGGTCTTTACCTTACGGTGTAAGTGCCTTGAGGTGACCGTTGTTGTGATTTAATGCTATATAAATAAAACTGAATTGAATTGAATTGAACTGAATTGCTGGGCTATGGTTTGGCATACTGTACAGACAGCTTTAACATCACTCTGGATTCTTTGCTAGCTCTGTGTTAGCCTGCTGTTTGTGCAGGTGCTTGCAAAGGGCTGATGTTGTGTTAATGCAGTTGTTTCTGTCCTGGAGGCAGTTTGCACCTTACCATAGCATTCTTATTCTTTTGATATTCTTTATATATATTGATAAAAACCAAAGTAATGTCCACATGTTGACTTTTCAAAAGTTGTAGACACACCACTAGTTTCCTCCTCCCTGCACATTAATCAAAATCAGCTGATTGTAGCGCAAGTGGAAGAATAAAAAGCATGTTTGATGTACTGTTATTGTACTGAATTTAGTACAATAACACATTACATTACTGTGTTACTGAAAAATTCAATATGGTTATGTGTAGCACTTTACTTTGGACTGTGTTACACCAAACACTGCTCATCTGTGTCCTCCTGTTGGCCATTCCCCTCTGGGTGTTTGTCACAGCATCTGTTATGCTTCTGTGTGCAAACCATACTGCCACATTAAAATGTGCTTTTTCTGTTTAAAGTCTTTCTGTCTGCAACCTCATGCATTTGGGTCCACCCCACACAAGAGACAGTTTAGAGTGTTACAGTGAGAAAAATGACAAAATTAACATTTATTAAAGTCAAAAACCTGTTTCAGACTTTTAAAAAAGTCCCCTGCCATGATGCTCCCCATTAAACCCCATTTATGAAGCAGCTTTTTAGCATCTAAAACACGACACACTGTTTTCCTTTGCAGAGCCACTTTAAACATCACATCTTGTGTATCTCTGTGCACAGCTGTGTCAATTTTCACATCTGTGTACTGTTTTTGGGCTTTTGATTGGCAGTTTTATAGCATGAATGTTTGCTGCAGGATGTGGACCCAATGTAATCTTGTTTTTATATATCGCTCCATTTTGCAATAATGTAGATAACAGTCTTATATGTGAGTTTGTAATAACTGGATGTGATGCTGCAGCTTAAAGTCAGATGAACCCCAGCAGCATTAGTTAGCCTGTGCAAACGTGCTGACGACTTCCTGCAGAATATTGATAAGAAGGATGCAGAAGTCTACTGCTTGATGTATCATTTAACAGAAAACAACTGATCATCATTGATTTTCAGAATGTGAATTACCTTAACCTGCACATGATGAGTGTAGGTTAAAGACACTATATGTGAATTTGTAAGCAGGACAGAAAACTTCCAGCATTGCTGAGAACTGACATGGAACATGAATTTCTGGGAGTGTGGAAATCTAATAATATTACTTCAAGTTCACTTAATGTAATTTTTTAAGCACCAGTATAGCCAGATGTAGACAGATGTGCCCACAGTTTGTGAATAGCCCGACTGAGTTACTGCAGTTTTCTGGCCTGCTTTAGCTTTAATAACTCTGGTTTAAGGACTTTTTGGATGTTTAATGTCCTTTATATACTTTGTTGTTGTTACAGTATTGCTGTGGTGTTTACTCCTTTCATACGCAGTTAAGAGGATGGATGGATGGATGGATGGATGGATGCATGCATCCATGCTCTTGACCATAATAGTTCTGTAGTAAAAAGTCTGATATGGGACAGCCTGAGAGGTGGGATGAGTGAGCCCCACCTTTCCAACAGCAGGAAACAACACCAGGCTGCAGCACCCACATTTAAAATTCTTTTCCTCACATATAAGTCCTGAATGATCAGGTAAAGACGTCACAATAAACATTATTAGAGGTTTTAAAAGTAGAATAGGAGACAGAGCCTTCAGCTATCATGCTGCTATATTATGGAGCTAAATAACTTCTGTATTTTTTGGGTTGGATCAGGTGACCCTGAACCCTCTCATGCTGCTGGGGGACCTTTTGTGATGCACTGAGCACCTCTCATCCACTCCCCTCTTTTTATGCTCTCCCCTGGTTTGTGTTTTGTCCTGTTGCTTGTTTGTGGTCTCTCACCTGCCAACTGGGAGAAGCCTGGAGGTTTAGTCCTGTTGAAAGGGGGTTCTTTATCACAACTGTCACCAAATGCTGTCCATTGGGACAGACTCTGTAATTTATTATATAAAGCACCTTGAAGCAATGGTTGTTGAGAACTTGTGCTATATAAATAAAACTGAACTAAAGGTTACCTTGAAGTTGCCCGAGTGCTGTTCCTGACCACTGGATAAAGTACACATGCACATATACACAGAGACGGGATCAATTGGCTTAATTGTGATCCTGTCCGGAGCCTCAGGTGTGGCTTTTTGCTTTTTAGTAAAGCTTTTCTTCGTTTCCTGTGGAAGAGATGAAGGTTTTCCATCTGGAAAACATTCTGCTGAAGCCAGACGGCTCTGCTAGCTCTGAGCTCACACCGACTGCAGAGACATCCTCGTGCTCATAGCATACAGGTGATAAAACCGACTGCCTTCATCCTCTTTCTGGTCATCTGCACTCTGAAACATAGCAACAAGATCTGTGAAAAAAGAATTACTCAAACCTTTTTCTCCATTTGTGAGGTCCAACGCTAGTACAGGGACAACCTAAAGGCAGGGACAAAGTATTGGTGTATAAATGTGACCATAGACTGTGCATAAGGTGAGCCTACCTGCTGCTTAGTGAAATTCTGCTGTGAAGCCTCAGGTTGGGCGTTTTTGCCATCACCATCTTAGCTCTCCCTGCTTTACCCTCTTCTTTGACTCCAGTGGACACCATAATTTACAAAGTTAACATCTTGAGGCTTGAAACTGTCAACTGAGACCAGAAACTCATCAGGAATGTTTCCGCAAAGTGTCATGGTTTCTGCATCTTAGACCCAGAAATAGAGTTTTTATTACTCCATTATTGTTTTGGGTTAGGTTTTATCCATTTTTTAGTTGCAGTCTGGTTAGATTTGGGAAAAGGTTGTGGTTTGGGTGTCCTCGGCCATGTTGTAGAAAGCTTGTGTACTAAGGGGACTTTCTGACTGCCAGGGTTGAAGACAATGAAACCTCTCGTATGTACAAACTTTATTCTTTAAAACAACATGATTGTTGCAGTGATGGTCTTGGAACACTGACAGTAACACGATGTTCTCGGCGATAAATCATATTTAATGTGATGCTCTCAGGGGTCAGTCACAGAGGAATAAGATGAACAACAGTTCTCTAATATAACTTTGGATTCGTTTTATGGGCTTTTCTCCAGTCTCTGATTTATGTTCCTTCAAGATTGCATAATCCTTTTGTGCCTGGATCACTGATTAAAATTAAGCAGTGAGAGGATTTTAGATATCAAGTGTCTCACTGGTGAAACTGATAGATGACTTTTTATAAAATGTCACCAGCCAAACTTGATTTTGTCAGCTCATCATACGCTTCTCTTTTGTAACTGAAAAGTAACTTCTAACCACAGTCCGTCAATTGATTCTCTGTTTTTTGGGCTATTGATGTGGTTTCGTATCAAAATTTAGCTCCTTGAGGAGACTGTTGTAATTTGGTGCCATATAAATAAAATTGAATTGAATTGTTCTTTTGGAGTTTCAATTGTGTGCAGCATCTTTTTGTTTTGTTTTTTTAATCGTCCATCTTGATTGAAGTTCTTTAAGACCTGGCCATCACTCTCAGTTTTGCGTCAGATCTCTGCTATAATGTGGCAGTAATATTGAATAAAATAGGTGAACGTCAGCGTTGAGCCAATCAAAACAATTATGGTGACAATATAATTTATTTGACTGCATGACAACATCATTAAGAATTCAGAAATCAGTTCTGAATCTGCAATCAAACAACTAATTGGGCTAATTGGGAATAAACAGGATGATTTTAGCCTGGATTACATCTAAAGAACAGGGCAGAGGTCTCCGTCCTGCTGGCTTGATTATAAAATCTACGTGTCATCCTGCAGCAGAAGATAAAGGCAGATTTGGACTTAAACCACGGCCAGGAAGCTGCTCAGCCTAAAGTTCAGCATTGTTTTAATTCTCTAGTGTCAGAGAGGAAGACAGAAATGGAGAGCGAGCAAGCCAAAGTTTATGGATGAAGATGATGCATTTGGACATAGAAGGCAGTGCAGCTGCATTAGACCAGAGCCAGCAGGTCATCAGCTCCCAGCCAGAAAGCCTGAGAATCATACTAAGGAATGAGCTGCCGATGCCAGGCTGCGACTGTCTGTGTATGCTCAGATATTTGTCTCCGTGTGTGAATATTTACAGTGGCCAGACAGGGACCGAAACTCTAAAAGTAGAAACGCCACAATGGAAAAAGTCTCACGCATTCATATATTTCATCCGTGTCACCTCAAACCCTGCAGGACAGTTTAATTATTATGTAAATATTGAATGTTACAAAGAAAGTTAAACTCTCTCTCAGGGGTTTGTTAGGTTGAAATAAATTATCACAGCAGTTTGAAAATGAATGACCATCAATATTATCAAAGAAACTTTTAGAGGAAATCAAATCATGGGAAAAGTTTGGATCAAAAGGTTGAAAAAATGTAATAGGGAAAATGATAGATTAAAGGAGGGAAGGCAGATAGTGTGAAAAAATAAGTGAGTAAGTAATCATGCAGCGAAAAAGAAAAATTTAAGATGATAAGAAAATTAGGGATTTCCAAAGCTTTAAAAAAAAGAAAAGAAATTGATGGAAGGAAGAACAAAGAGGACAAGAAACTCCAAAAATAGAAATCTTTAAAATTCAAGTGTCTCAAAATGTTAGCTTCTACTTCTTTGTATGTAAAGAAGTACTCCCAGAAATCCATCTGTGTGAGGGCTTTAGACCTTATAGAGGAGTCAGAGAATTTGTCGTCTCATTTTTAGAGGTTTGATAAAATCATGAGATTCTAGTTGATGATTAAAGATGCTATACAGTGAGATCTTCTGAACCTATCACCCCTTTGATTTAGTTTGGTGTGCCTAAACCTTTGATGTTTCAGCAGTGACAGCAATGTAATTCATTTAGGCATGCAGACATGGTAAAGACAACCTGCTGAAAGCCGAGCATCAGATGAGTGATGAGAGGTGAACTAAGTGGTTGTTGGTGCCTTTTGGGATCTTCCCACCCAACCATTACAGGGTTTACAGATAATGGTCCAAAAAAGAGAAAGTATCCAGTGACCCAGGAAGTTCTCCTGGGAAAGATGCTTTGTTGATATCAGAAGTCAGAGAAGAATGGCCTAAATTCTTTGAGCTCATAGGAAGGCAACAGTTTCTTAAATAGCCACTTGTTAAAACCAAGATATGCAGAAGAGTATCTTTGAATGCATAACAGGTCGAACGTTGAAGCAGATAGACTGCAGAAGCAGAAGACCACATCAGGCGCCACTCCTGTCAGCCAAGAACAGGAAACTGAGTTTCTCTGCTTGGACTTCTGCCCCCGCGACCTGGACTTGGATACATGGTATTGGATGGATGGATGGATGGTTGGTGGTTTTTTTTTTGCATTTTTGGCCACAGCGGCTTTTTGTGACAGTGGAGAGAGACAGGAAATGGGGGAAAGATACAGGGGAAGACACGCAGGAAAATCGGCGATGGGCCAGGATGCGAACCCGCGCCGCGGCGCGTGTATGTGGTCGGCCGGCTTCACCACTAAGCCACCCAGGCGCCCCGGATGGATGGATGGATGGATGGATGGATGGATGGATGGATGGATGGATGGATGGATGGATGGATGGATGGATGGATGGATGGATGGATGGATGGATGGATGGATGGATGGATGGATGGATGGATGGATGGATGGATGGATGGATGGATGGATGGATGGATGGATGGATGGATGGATGGATGGATGGATGGAGTGTCCAAACGGATACTAGGAAAGTGAACCTAATTAAGTGGCCACTGAGTGTATATTTATATTGTGTGGGTGTCAGCACTCTGTGGTTAATTGCCAGATGGTGTGTCAGAGGTGGGGAATGTTGTTTATACATAATGAGAGAGCAACGAACACCAGGCACTGACATACCCACACATAGTGAGCAGCATTAAGGCGGCTCTATGGCCCAGATGTGCGGGTGTGTGTCAGCCAGAAGAGTTTGAGGAGAGGTTAGAACTCTTGAGAAGGACCAGATCCCCATTCTTATCCTGACCCTCCGCTTATTGTGAAAGAGCATCTCCTCTCTGGAAGAAGAAACGGTGGGCATAATGAGTACTGTTGATATTACATGGTTGGTGTTTCATCCAAGAGTCATCACTACTCAGTGGTGTGGGAAAAATTTCCTGGAGAGTTTTGTCTCTCTTTGTTTTGTCTCTGTGATCAGATTTTATTTATAAATCGAAATAACCTTGAGCAATTTATGAAATCCTCTGGGGACCTATAAGCTTTTTCTGTCTCACTATTAGAGTTTTTTTTATAGGGACTTGTTCTTTATTTATTCACTCAAAAACTCAAACCCTTGATACACTCAGAAACATGCACAATAAAAGTCGATATATGTCCCTACAGGTACAGCCTACATAAGTGTACCTGACCTCAAGGTAACTATGTGTACCTTTCTGAGGGCCAAAGAAGTAAAAGATACATATTTTTACCATTTCTACTAGATTTAAAGGTGCATACAGACATAAAGTAATGGTGTTATGGCAGCAGAATAGCCATACAGGACAGATATATCGACGGTATAGTGAGCTGCATAATCTGTTTTTTTCAGTTTAAAGAGCATGCTTGAATTTGAAACACATTTCTACTGCCATAACATGTCCTCTGACATTTCATTTAGTGCTTTAAAGTGCACGACAGCATCAGTTAAATCCACAAAAGACTTTTTGGTGTTTAGCTTGAATTTAAAAACAGGGATTTCCAGCTCTTCAAAAGCAGCCTCTAACGGCCTCTGCAGTTCTGCAGTCAGGCTAATGCATACAAGATGATGCCACCGAAAGAAAAAGGAACTTAGCGTGTGAACCAGCAGAAACATAAAAATCTATCAAATGTGTCTTTTTCAAAGAGATGCTGAGATCAGAGTATAAATCCACAAAAATGGCAGCACAGCTTTGCTTTTTAGTTTCAACCACACAGGTGCAGCAGTGAGCCTGACTCCTGTAATTCACTTAGCCACTTAGCTGTGAGTGTATCAATGATTGTAAGGTTTTGTGCAGACAGCATGGATAAAGCTCAGTATCTTTTAGTGACTGCACTTTAGAGTTAGCCTTAGACAGGAACATCTGAAGTAAATATGTAGGTCCTGTGGAGTAGGTCATGCTCAACAGGAATAATTTTATTCCTCTGAGTATAAAAAAAGGTCTGAGGCAAAATTTAGTGTTTACTTTTTTAACGGATGAAATTGATTTTCATGCCATCTGAGAAGAAGTCTGGTTTAAATCTAATTAGATTTTTTTTTATTTAAATGTATGTATTTGTATAAATTTTACTCAATAGTCATTCAAGGCAAAGGATGCAATTAAAATGCATCATCTTTATGAACATTTCATGTCATGTTATGAAGCATAATGCTCACTGAGGATGGGGACCCAGCTGCGCTTCACAGTCGATTTGACAGTGGCTCATTATTTATGATTCAATAAGCAGTAAAATAATAATAATTCTGTTTTATGTGTGCAGCTGGACTTCTACAAGGTGGTGCAGATTCTGTCCTGTCTGGGCCACAGCCTGTCAATCATCACTCTGCTAACCAGCACCATCATCATCTTTTTGTTCAGGTAAAAACGCACTCATCAGCCACAAGACACAAACAACAAGGCTTCAGACCAAATCACAAGTCATATTGTACAGACACGAAACATTATTGGACATGGTGACAGTAGGGAGAAGAACATCCACATTAACAGGAAGA
>JASGAU010405465.1:0-10896 GCA_030220045.1 Australoheros facetus
CATGCAAACTCCACACAGAGAGAGGCCTGGGCCAAGGTGGAATCGAACCCAGGCCTTCCAGATGGTATTCTGACTGTGAGGCAGCAGTGCTAACCACTGCACCACCGTGCTGCTGGCATGTTCTAATCTCTGTAATAAAATGTTATGAGCAACAGTATCAAAAGCCGCACTGAGGTCCAACAGGACAAGCACAGAAATGAGTCCACTGTCAGAGGCTGTAAGAAGATCATTTTTAACCTTCACTAATGCTGTTTCTGTACTGTGATGAATTCTGAAACCTGACTGAAACTGCAGATGATCAGTTAGCTGTTTTACAACTAATTATTAGCCCGGGTGGGCTAGCAATTTATTAGCTGATTAAGTCGTGTTTTAGACTGCTTATTGCTAGCGGATCTATTCTGACCCAAAGTGCAGCTATGACTGGTTCTGAATGACAGCCGCTCCCCCTCTTCCAGGTACCGGCGCAGAATCTTTCAGTGGTACGCGGTACCGGACCGTACCAGCTTGCTTTCACCCCTGATGGAGACCATGTAGACTGTCCAACACCCCTCCTAACAAGAAGAGGGTCAGAGCTGATCCCTGATGCAACCCTGTCCGTCTGTCACTCCTACCTCCTAACCACTGTCTCACTGTCCTCATACATCTCCTGCACCAACCTCACGTACTTCTTTTCCACTCTTGACTTCCTCATACACTACGTGGCACCCTATTATATGCTTTCTCTAGGTCTTCAAAGACATGGTGTAACTCCTTTTGACCTTCTCTATACTTCTCCATTAACACTCTCAGACCAAACATTGCATCTTTGCTCTTTCTCAGCATGAAGCCATACTGCTGCTTGGTGATCATCACCTCCCTTCTTAACCTGCCTTCAACAACTCTTTCCCATATCTTCAGGGTATGACAATTTTATCTCTCTGTAGTTACTTGTTCTTGAAAGTTCGTACAAGTAGACTTCTTTTCCATTCCTCAGACATACTCTCACTCTATAAGATTGTGTTTAAAAAATGTGGTTAAAAAGTCCACTTCCCTCTCTCCAAGACATCTCCTTACTGCCACTGGTATGTCATCTGGACCAACCACTTTTCCACTCTTCATCCTTTTCATAGCTAAAGAAACTGTGAATTATGTTTTTTAAAATTTTCAGATAATACTTTAAATTCTGGTATGTGCCACTTTGCACTGTGCATAACATTACACACACACACACACACACACACACACATACAAATTAGTTTCTGGAGTGTAGCCAATATTAACAATCCTAGCACTAGCAGATTTCTTTCCTTGCAGATGAACCTCCACGTGCCTGTACAGGAAGTGGATAGACATTGCTCCAGCCAACTGCCAGTTTACTCTAATTGAGACCACATACAACTATTTATTTTCTAGATGAATATACTGCTGAATCATGGGGCTGCCATTGGTTTTATTTAACTTGTTTGTTTACAATGCCTTACCAGGCCCACTTTTACCAAGACAGAAAAAAAATGCAGAACTTTACTTCCACTACATGCTCCATTATGGCTGATGTTCTCCAGTTTGAATAGTAGTTTGAATAATTTGACCATAATTGGGGACAAGTACTTCTAGCTTCCAGGGCTAGTGGTGTGTGGCTGCCTAACATCTTAAACCCATAAGTTAACTGCTGTATTATATTTTACAAAATACAAATAGTTAGTTTAACCCACTAGTATTTACAGCACTATGAAAAAATATTTGCTCCCTCATTGATTTCTCATCTTTTTTTTTTACATATTTGTCACACTTACATGTTTCAGATCAACAAACAAATTGTAATATTAGACAAAGATAACACACATAAATACAAAATAAATTTTGTAAAGGCAAATAAAGTTGTTCAAACACTTGATTGCCTTCAACAGTTCTTGCTGTCAAGGGTGGCATTACCAGTTATTATATTCAGGAGGAATTACTTTTTCACATAGGGCACAGAAGGTTTTGATAGCTTTGTTCCTCTAATAAATGAAAACATCATTTAAAAGCTGCATATAAATAAATGATTAAGTAATCAGGTAGGTGGCAGACACTTTTTTTCACAGCAGTGTATGCTGCCAACTAGCAAGGAAAACATTTAATTGTCAAGTAAAACAATTGCGCTATTCCCAGTTCTGTCCCTCTTGCTGACATGTCAGTTTATTATTGTGACCTGTACCTGAGTGACTTGCAGAGACCTGCAGTGCATACTATTCTTCCACTGTAAATGAGTAGTTAAGTGCTCATTGTGGTGCTCACAACAGTCATGTTGCCTACAGTTGGGGACACACACAACCACATATTGCAAGCATAAATGTTGTCATTGTGCTGTGGTCTGTGATTAAAAACAACAAGAAAAAGACAACAGCGTTGTTATTGTTGAGACACTACCCCTAGTTGGATTCTCTCTGTTGAAAGCAAGTGATGTGCACAGCTCCAGTTACTCTGTCAGAATATGTTCACAGCCATAAGCTCTGATAAATGATATTTTTAATTTTTGTTACAGAAACCAGCACCTTAGAGCATTAGTCAGCAAATAGTCAGCAGCTTATACTGCAAGTGAAGACTGAATTTAGAAATAAGAAAGCTGTTCACATTAGAATGATTAGAATTCTTATGTTTAACAATTCTGATAGTTCATAAAAAGAGGAATGTCTTTGAGCAGCCCTGGCTCAGCAAGATTTGGGAAAAGAGAGTGCAACACAACATTTATTTCTCCTAGTCGATTCATTCTCGAGCAGTTAAACAATTTTTGTTACGGCAGCCTGGACTACCACGCTGCAAATGGAGTCTGATGCAGACACCACTCGAGAGCAAATACAACTTAGGATTCTTTATTCACAAAAGAAAAAAAATATATATTTATCTTGGTTTTCTGCTGGAGAAATGGGTAACTGGGCTCGAGAGGGGGGGAAGAGAGAGCGAATTAGTTGGCTGGATAAGGGGGGGGTCGGAGACGGTGAGTCACACTGAGGTGGTGATTCGGAGACGGGCTTACCCGGGTGGGCTAGTGCTTGCACGGGGAAAAGGTATGTCCGAGGAGGGGTTGTTTCTTCTGGGAGAACAGGCAGGTAAGTGGAAAATGAACGGTGAGGAGGAGGAGGAGACGGTTACTGAGGATGCTGAAGCTGGGTGGCAGCTGCTTTTAGGAGTCACTGGAAATGGAAACACAGGTAAAGAAACGTGTTGTCATTCAGAGAGATAGAAACAGGATTTTCTGTTTACCACACTATAAAGGCTGGCAGAGACTGGGTGCTTGCTGGCTCCTTAAATCCTGCAGGCTGATGAGACCTGATGGAAAGCAGGTGAGCTTCATTGCACACGGGAAACCAGACTCCACTTGGGAGGTTGAGCGGCCAAGAACCACCTGAAGTAAGGAAAACTGCAGAAACCCACTAGGACCATGATAATTTGAAAGAAGCTTCTGTTAACACTCTGAGACATTGTAGCCACTTTCATAATGATTTCCTGGGCTATTATGCATTTAACATGGCCTCAAAGGGGCCTTAAAACAGTGCTGAAAATGCCAACCATGGAACAGTTGCATACTGTAGCACTGTCGCCCACCAGTGTTAGACTTGAGCTCAAAGTCATGCTGAAATGTTAGTATCACCCTGAAAAGAGCATCAGCTAAATATTCAGTTACAAAAATTAGAGAATACTACTGGAATGGTAAGTAACTGTGTAAAGTAAAGGTAAGTATGAAAAGGCAAACATGTTCTTAATTTTTTTTTAAAGCTTTTTTTAGGTCAGTTGATATAAAGTTACTTAGTCACTGAGGATCAATGTTCACAATATTACACACCGCCACACACACACATATAAACAATCTTTTCCTGAGACCAAATGTCAAATTGTGTGAACTGTTGGCAGGAGACATTGTGATCCCCATTCCTTTAAGCAAAGCTGCAGGTGATTGTCTTCTGCTGAATTGTAAGACTGACTCCCCTCACATAGCCTAAAACAGTACCACACATATATATACGTACATGCCCATGGCCATGTACACCCACATACACATACCTCCAATGTCACAAGTGCTGAGCAGGGCACCCCAGGCACTAAAAAGGGGAGCTTGGGGCCCTCGAAGAACAACGGAGTGCAACGGACAGAGAAAGTGAGAGGAGGAGGAAGAGAATGAGAGCGGGAGAGACAAGAAGAGAGGCAGAGGGAAAGATGGGAAGATGGGAAGAGGGGCAGCGCTCTGAGCCACTGCGCAGTCACAAGCAATGAGTGATGAGAGAGGACAAGGTCACAGATCATAGACAAGGGAGATATGGGCAGTCATGTATGGCAACATACCTCCTCACCCTGACTCCCCCAGCAATTCACAGAAAATAGAACATGTAACCTGAAGCCTCTGACACACACCTGTTCACATGCATTCAGCTCTGTATCTACAAAATCTATATGGTTGTACCCGGAAGATACAATAAACCCAAACAAAATTAAACCATTTGATTTATTTATGAACTTTTGCTCAGGGCGCAAAAACCTTTGTTGATATAACATGCTAATTTATGCGTGCAAATATTCAAACTATTCTAGCTTTTGTTAGCTTACTGCCATATATGGAATTGCCTTTTTGGGGAGGAGAACTGTGCCCCGAGAAGGCTGATTTCAGATCTGTTTTTCTTAACCTCGCTGGTGCCCCTGAAAGTCAATAGTAATGCACAAGAGCTGACCTGAGTACAGGGCCTGAAGGCAGTTTGTTAAGCTTGCTCCCTGGTGAGTGCTTTGCAGACGGGTGTTGCCCAGAGTTGAAGTCTATTAGTTCGAGTTTATTTACTGCCAAATGCCCAGAGACCCGCCTCTGTAATGTTGTTTGGGGGAAAATAAGAGCTGAAATTGAATGAAAAGCATCACACCACATGCATAATTCATGGATATCATTATCAAGTGCATGCAGACTCACAGACAAGTGCACACATATAAAGCACATAGTGAACGCATATTCGCAAATACAAACAGGCAAAAAATGTACGTACACAGGCCATTATGTGTGCTTATTATAAGGCCTTTTTGGTCATTTATCCCGGTGCTGAACTCGGGCCAATTTTCTCAGCATGGTTCCTACTTAGGCATAATAACACAACAACAGAAACATCACAGCAAGAGTTGAGTACAGCTACTAACATGCAAGCAAGGAAGGAAGAACAATAAACGCTGATATTTAGAAAATCAAAACTAGGATCAGTTGAGCAGATTATTTTCCCTAAAGAAGAACCTGATGCACTTCTACGGCTGATCTTACTGGGCAAGTTTGACAAAGACGTGTGTGTGTGTGTGTGTGTGTGTGTGTGTGTGTGTGTGTGTGTGTGTGTGTGTGTGTGTGTGTGTGTGCGCAAAAGGAAGAGGCAAATGAGGTTAAGAGAGCCAAGATGAAGGGTAATGAGAAAGAAGACAAAGGAAGAAAATTAGAAAGTATGAAAGATGCAATGAGAGGTTTGAAGGATAAAGAGACTAAGAGGTGAATTAATGTATTTTCTCTGTATAGTTCTGAGCATTGGTCTTCTCATCTCAATCTCTTGGGACCTTTTGACCTTAAACTCTCTTGATATACTTACGCTGACCTCCTTAGCTCATAAAGTCCTTGCATGTAGATACACACAAAAACACACAGAGAAAAGCAGCTCTGAAGTTTTAGAGTAAATTTGCTTTAATACTCTAATATATGCGTGCACACATTTGCGCACACATGCCACACACATTGTTGGGTTACCATTAAGAGTGCTTACTGAAGCAGTACCCCAGTGGAGAGAGAATTCAGCAGGATTCTCCAGTGAATAGTGAGAGATTCTGGTCTCATTCAGCAGACAAATGAAGCGTGAGCAGTCTGAAGGGCACACATGCACACTTATACACACTTAGACACACATTCATTCCTATGCTGAGCAGATAGACACACATACTTCTTGCAAAGCTGGATGTATACACACACACACACACACACACACACACACACACACACACAGGCCAGTGCTCAGTGCACTGTGACACCCAGCAAAGGAATGGAGCTGAAGAGAACTTCTTAATGGATATGAGGCAGCCAGCTGTGTTAGCTAGGGCAAGAGGGGAAAGAAGACAAGGCAAGAGCATGGGCCTGATGCGATCTAGCATGTACACACACACACACACAGGCCACACACACATTGACTACCTGTGCACGTCTTGACAGCAGGCAGAAGTTATGTCTTTCAAACTCTTCCAGAAAACGTTCACTGATTGATTGGGAATATACTTCACAAACACTTCAAGCTGCTAAAATAACAGCTGGGGGAGTGAGACCTGCTCCAGAAAGGAGGACGTATTAAAAAGAGATGAGAGATGAAAGTGAATGGAGACGGCTCTTTAATGCTTTTTTTACATCCCTCCTGAGATCTGTGTGTGTGTGTGTGTGTGTGTGTGTGTGTGTGTGTGTGGTTTTGTGAGAGTATAGAAAGTTCTCTGAAAGATAAAGAGCATTGTTTGAGACGTGCTCTTGTTATGCTGTGCGCCGTATTCGCAGACTTCTCACACTCACTGAAACTCCCACTGCTCTTTCAACATAATTGAAGCCTGTGCTCATCGACGCCATGACGTGTGATGTGATCAACATGGAGTGGAAGAATGATATATTATTTTCAAATCGATTCAATATTGTGGTATTTGTCATCTTTACAATTTCATCAACGTCAAAGGAAGTATAAAACTAGCATATGAAGTTAAAGTGAAGCTGGAGGCAATAAATAAAACTCATAATATTGCTGCCAGGGAATTTTTTATACTACTGAAGAATCATCATGTGCTTTGGAATCGATCATACAGTAGCATCCATAGAATCCACATAGTATCTATCCTTTAAGGCCTAAGCATTGTTTTTAATATTCCAATGACAAAAAAAGAACAACTGCACTTAATTGTTCATGAAAATTATATTTTGAATACCAAATTTAAAGTTGGTGAATGAAAAGATACGAGCAGAGGTAGTGATGAGTACTGAGACCCTGTGTTAATTTGATACAAGACTCTTGAGTACCAAAATAGTGTAGTTGTTTGTATTTTCACGCGGAATGTCCCTGGTTTGAGACCAGGAGGAGACACAAATCCCTTCGGGGTTAGTGTCAGGAAGGGCATCTGGTGTAAAAATCTGCCAAATCATTCATGCAGAGCTATCTGCTGTGGTGACCCCTTGCAAATAAGGGCACAGCCGCAAGAAGCTTCTTCTCCTGCTCAGTACCAAAGCTAATTGCCTAAACCAACCTATGCAAATATGCATCATTAATTCATTCTAACATAGATGACACCTAAAAATTACTAACCATTCCCCAATAATGACGCAGCTGGTGGTGCTGTTGTTTCACATTACTGTGTTTTTACATTCTGTGTTTGGTGATGAAGCAGAATCCTCAAAAGTGTAGGCTAGCTTTACACTTAATGCTACATTTTGTTTGTTATTCATCCCCTGACTCAAATACTAAGGTAAGAACTGAACCATGGTTCTGTAGAACTGTTACACCTTTAATAATAAGCAGGCAAAAGTCCTTTATTATGCCATTGTTCAACAACCTTAAATCCACCACAGTGTATTTGTTAAGCTGATGTGACATAAAGCTAAAACTAAAGCTCTCTGTATGCAAAGATTCCACCCAAAGTTATTTAATTCACTTAGCAGTGACATTACTACAACTCAAAATCACAAATAAACACAATTAAAACCCTGAAAATTAAGTTTGTGCATAATGATAGGCATCGTAATAAAAAATGTACTGACAGCTGTGATGAAGCTCAGGCTTTATCACAAACAATTCCACTATAAAAATCTGCATGCAACAGCTGACCTGTCGGCAGAAGAACACAGAACATTATTTACAGTCAGATCCTGAATTATCCAGCGTTAATTAAATTACTGCTGCTCAACCAAGTGTGTATGTGTGCACATCAATCACAATTTTAAGAAAGACACGTTTCTGTTGCAGCGTGAAGGAGGGGAATTTATTCAGTTCAAAGGATGATGTGTCACACATCCAGCTGAGGGCATCAAACAGGGCATCAGAGGAGTCAGTGTTTCTGCAACAATCCCAAATCACATTGAGTGAGTGTACAGAGTTTTGACATTAATCTAATGTGTTTCAAAACAGATTTAGTCACATGAATTACACTATATTGCCAAAAGTATTCACTCACCCATCCAAATCATTGAATTCAGATGTTCTAATCTCTTCCATGGTCAAGCACTTAGGCATGCAGACTGCTTCTACAAACATTTGTGAAAGAATGGGTCACTGTCGGGAGTGAATTCCAGGACGGTGCCATGATAGGATGCCACCTGTGCAACAGTTGTGAAATTTCCTGTCTACTAAATATTCCACAGTCAACTGTTAGTGATATTATAACAAAGTGGAAGCAATTGGGAATGACAGCAACTCAGCCACAAAGTGGTAGGCCACGTAAATTCACAGAGTGGGGTCAGCGGCTGCTAAGGTGCATAGTGTACGGAGCGCAGTGACTTTTTGTAGAGTCACTTGCTACAGACCTCCAAACTTCATGTGGCCTTCAGATTAGCTCAAGAACAGTGTGTAGAGAGCTTCGTGGAATGTGTTTCAGTGGCTGAGCAGCTGCATCCAAGCCTTACATCACCAAGTGCGAAACAAACTGGTGTAAACCACGCTACTACTCGACTATAAAGCAGTGGAGATGTGTTCTCTGGGGTGATGAATCACGCTTCTCTGTCTGGCAATCGGATGGACAAGTCTGGCTTTGGTTGGCAGGAGAACAGTACTTGTACCGACTGCATTGTGCCAAGTGTAAAGTTTGGGGGGTTGGGGTTGGGGGTGCTCTTAATGCTTCAGCATGCCAACACAATTGGACAATTTCATGCTCCCAACTTTGTGGGAACAGTTTGGGGATGGCCCTTTCCTGTTCCAACATGACTGCACACCAGTGCACAAAGCAGGTCCATAAAGACATGGATGAGTGAGTTTGGTGTGGAAAAACTTGACTGGCCTGCACCGAGTCCTGACCTCAACCCGATAGAGCAGGGGTCATTAACTACATTTGTGCATGTGCCAGAATTTTTCTCGGCAGACAGTGTGAGGGCCAGATGCTCTCGCAAAGTAAAATAAAATGAATATTGTATCCTAAGTACAATCTGCTTTTCAGAAGGCGTTTTTGCTGCTGTTGTTTTTTTTAATAAATATTGGAACATATGAAAAGTTCAGATGTAAAACCCTTTAAATCTGCCAGGACACTTTTCNATCTGGATCTTCAGTTCAGTAATTTTACAGGCAATGGTGAGGTGGCTTTTTTCAAAAATGTAAATATAGTTATTTACCTACATTTTAACAAATAATATTTAGTTTTGTGGCAAAACCAGCTAAATCTTCAGTCCGTTTTTTGCCCCATGCAAATGAAGGCAAAAGGCAAAAATATCTGACTATGATAAAAAGATTTCTACATAGATTCACACAGTAGAACCACAATGGCACAAAGTGGCAGCACATTTATTTTAGCAATAACTGGTCACGAGGCTGGTCACGCTGAACCGTCAAGCCAACTACCCGTCCGGCCCCCCGTTTTGATAGAAAATGCTAAATAAAGGATTTTTCTTCACTTCATCATAATTTCAGGTACCATTTTCTCAGAGAAACCTTTATTTCATTCAGTGTGATGTGATTCATGCACTTTCGTGCACATGCCACTGGACACTTCAACTGGACAAATCAGTCTGCAGATCTGTATTATATGTGTCTCATCTTGCCTCAAACTATTTGTGTGCAGAAGTCTGGGTGACTAAAATTTCAGGTAAAATCTCAATCAGTCTGAGTCAGGCTCAGAAGTAGAGAGGAAAAGTGAGAGCGAATGAGAAAGAATCCCCTTTTGGCTTCAGCAAACCTTTATCCTTTATTCTTCATCCTCAAATACTGTCTTTTTCAAAGTTCAAATACCTGGCAGTGATTCTTCCATTCTGATTCATTCCTCCATCCTATTCCCCCCTTGGTCTCATCCTCTTTCTTTCCTTCTTTTCCTCTTATCTGTCCGCATCCCCTTTTAAATTTTACCTTCCTTATCCTGGTTGAATTATTGTTAGTTTTTTTTCAACATTTTTCTTTGTTCACCTGCTCAGTGAGTCACTTTTTTCTGCTTTCTTTTTGGTTTTTAGACTTAACCTTCTCTTCATTTTTTTCCTTTGACTCCTTTTTTTCCCATTTAGCAAACTCAATATTGTTACTTCAACTTCTCACCCTCCTTTTTTCTGTTGATTTTTTTTTTCTTCATCTAAAGTTAGCAGGTGCTAATCAGGTTGAAGCAGTTTGAGTAGGAAAACAGGGTGCACATGGGCACATGTATAAACACACATCCACGCACACAGATTTAGACACAATGCTTGCACTCACACACTCACAAACACAAGATAAAGGAGTGAGAGTTAGAGCCTAGAGGTTGCCTGGAGCTGTTTCCCAATCAACGCCACTGGGGAGAACAAGAGAGACCTTCAATGTCTGCACTGGGAAGTCTGAGTGGGCTTCAGACAAACACACACATGCGCGCGCACACACACACCCAAACACACACACACCTCAACCTCTACAAATAGAGTCTTCTTCTGAAGAACACATTAAAAAAACGTATGACATCTGAGGGTGTCTGTGATCAAACAGGAAACAGTCTGATGTGACTCATGCACATTCATACACATGGAACAGCCTCTAAATTCCTGTTTGAAATACAGATTTGCATTACACACAGTGCAATGAGGCTTTGAACTGAAGTAACTAATTGCATTTTCAAATGATATATTTTCATGCACACAGTTTTCTTTTCATAAAAAGGATTAAAAAATGTAAAAACAAAGAAAGTAGTCTCAGCGTCACTATAGAAAGACTGGACGTGTGAGCCTGTGTGAAATATGTTTCAGAA
>JASGAU010405467.1:1916-26846 GCA_030220045.1 Australoheros facetus
GGGTTACGACTAATAAATAACCTCTCTTACTAATCTAGGCCACCCTACATATTTGGCAACTAATATAATGTATTACAAAATAAATAAATACATCCATCCACCAGTTTTCTGCCAGGTCCTGGTTACGCCAGCAGTGATCTAAATAGAGACGCCACCTCTAGGTCCTCTGATGGAACGCTGAGGTGTTCCCAAGCCAGTCGAGAGACATAATCAGTCCAGCATGTCCTGGGTCTGCCCTAGAGCCTCCTCCCAGTTGGACATGCCCAAAGCACCTTACCTAGGAGGCATTCTGATCACATGCCCAAGCCACCTCAGCTGGCTCATTTTGATGTGGAGGAGTGACAGCTCTATTCTGAGTGCCTCCAAAAGGACCAAGCTCCTCACCATATCTCTAGGGCTGAGCCCAGACACCATCCCAATCCTCATTAATGCAGACGCTGCACCAATCCTCCTGTCAAAGATGAATTGCACCATTAATTTAAGTTTTTTTACTGTCATGTTCACTGTGTTTCTGATTATAGGGCCAAAGGTTTCTGACACTTGTGTGGGGGGGGGGTTATTTATTTATTTTTTCCCAGTCTGGGACGAATTTTTTAGATTTTTGCTTACATCACATGAATGCGCTGTAAGCTCATTCGACACGGTTTGATAATATGGACTACTTGGATTCATCTTACTTCTTTCTAATTCGAGAAAGTCAAAGAAACGATGACTCACACTTAAAACCAGTGGATCAGTGCCAGTCTTTCTTACTAAGGGAGCGCTGAAAGCATGACTGTTGGTAGTAAAATGTAGTTAAAATGCTGTTGGTGCAACACATCAAGACCTCTTACAGGCTTTACCCCTTTGGCTTTCCCCCTATTCTGTGGTTAGTCTGACAGGCCAAACAAAAACAAACTCAGAGTTTCTGCTTTGTATTTCCTCTTTGTTCCATGCGCCCCGTCAGTGCAGAGATTAAAGCTTCATCAGCACAGTTGTCAGAAAAACAAGGTGATACTCTGTTGATGAGCATTTCTGCATAGCCTGCAAATAATAATAAAAAAAAAAATCCACCTTTATACCAGCAACACATTTATCAGCCTTTGGGATAAAATTTGAGGCTGCAGCTTCTTGTAGGTTTTTTTCTTGAGCGCATAGGGACGGTAAGACAGTAACAGCTGTCACCTTCTGCACTTTTATCTTGTCTCTAGTGACAAACAGAAAAATATCAGGGCTGCATTTAATTAAACAGTTTGATAATGACTGGATATGTAAATGTCACGTTTCCGTATGAACGAGGCTTATTGTAAGTCTGACATTTAATGATTCATGAACAAGATGAGCTGCCTTCAGACTTTAGTCTAATCAAACTCAAAGAGAAATTGAACAAGACTTGCAGCTTACATTTTTATTATTAATTTAGTTCGTGGTATCTGAAAAGTGTTTAAAAAAACTTCCATCTTTTAAGCCCAAGTGCACTCCTTAAAGTTTCTTGCTGTGATTGAATGGCTGTCTAAAGCATTTCACGGTTAATTTTTCAGTGATTATAAAATACAGAAAAGCTGCCAGTTCTCACATTTGAAAAGCTGGAAGCAGATAATGTTTTGCAGTGTTCAGTGATTTATCACCTATCAAATATGTTTGATTAACTGCTTCAAGTTAAAATTTTGGCACACCATGCCTTCTGCAAAAAGGGGCGGCACCGGGCCGTTCTACTTCTTAAAAATCAATGAAAAACGAATGCATAATCTGTTGCTTTACTGCAACAATAAGCCAACCAAAGGTGTCCGCTCCATGAGGCGTGCCACCAGACACATAGTCGATAAAGTTGCTGCTGCATTTTCGTAACTTAAGAATTTAGATTAAACAACACTCCATCTCGTCACCTCGGTAGCAGAATATACCAAACCATACAGTCCTGACTAGAACTGAAATAAATGTATTTTGGACTTAGCTATTGCTTGACAGCATCTTCCCTCCAGTTCTATATAAACCCTTAATGTGCCCTTGACAAACTAACATGAACCGAGCAAGTCAAAGTTGCATGAAAACTTTATTTGTTCTTGACGTCACACTCCGAATCGAGTCTGTGCACTTAATGTTTCATGGAAGGTTAATGTCCGCGCTCGGTCTGAGCTCAGCCACTTTACGGAGGTCTGCCGTGTCTGATGTGGTCGTCTGTGAAGTGGAGCGCACCTTGACACGCCTCCTTCCCACAGCAAGGACAGTCCTGACACACTGTCATTAGTGCGAGCACATGTTTCCTCCTCCTGCTCTGGCTCCGTGCCCTGCAAGCCAAAGACGAACACACAGGAAAAAAAAAAAACTTCACCAAATGATGGGACTGAAATAACTTTGCATACACAAACAAACACACCTGCCACCCCCGCACAGCATTTCCTTGACCTTGCCGTCACGTCCTCCTACTGTCCCGGCCCGTCTGTTGCAAACAAAACTGTTGTCATCTGTGCCGCCTCTCATCCTGTTTTCTCTCTGTTTCATTGTTTCTTTTTGTCCCTCTTCCCATGCTCTCCTCCTCCTCATCATCTTCATCGTGGCTGCTGTTTACATTTCCAGTCGCAGGCAGCAGCAGGAGGACAGAATGATGTGCCTTTGAAGCCAGAAGAATTCACCATCGGAGAATCAACAGGTGAGAAATTTATTGTGTTTCCAAGTGTTCAATCAACTCCCTCTGCTTGTCACATCAATCCCATGCTCTTTCTCTGCGTCTGCCTTCCTCCCTCCCTCCATCCATCCCTCCCTCCCTCCTTCCCTCTCCATCGCTCTGCAAGTACCCTGCTGATTTCCCTCTAAAGCATATGCTCCAGCTGTGAGTGGGTTGTCATTTGTCCCTTTAGCATTATTTCTTGTTATTCTGTTTCTGTGGCTTCAGTTCCAGACCGTGATTAGTAGGATTTGACGAGTCAAGCCGACCAGCAATTTCCTGTGTCTTTTCCAGCAGATTAAACACTACAGTTACAGCCACTTGCAGACACTGGAAAACACTTGCAGTCGGAATTTGTTTTGATAGACTGCTTAACAGTGGCAGAGTATGTGCATTACTTTGCATAGTGCATCAATTACATTACCCCTGAAACCTAAGTGTTTACAAATGGCCTTTAACATCTATAGGAAATGAACTGCAGATAAAACCTGCAGATAAAGACATGTTAATATGTCCACGTACAGGCAAAGAAAGATAGTTGTTTTTTGTTTTTTTTGGTTTACATTTGTGCCATGGAGGCATTGAGTGTTACAACTGAAGATTTATTACAGCTGCTGTGTGTGTGTGTGTGTGTGTGTGTGTGTGTGTGTGTGTGTGTGTGTGTGCGTGCTTGCCTAGCTTACTGAGGACTAGTGTGACTTTGAACTCACTGGAATGAGGATATTTTGGAAATGTGAGGACCATCCATTTTTTCACCCTCTCCCCTTTTTTGTTTGTTTTCTTTAGGTTAAGATGTGTGTTTTAGTGTTATGGCTACATTTGGGTTAGGTTATGGTTAAGGCACTCAGTTGGGATGGGATTCATAAGAACTGAAATTTGGGCTGGAAATCAATGAATTGTTTGAAGTCTATAAATTAGTCATTTTTCTTTACAATCTTTTATAAGCTAAAAGCTACAACATACCTAAATCATTTAACCTCTAAATCCAAAAATTGTTCTTTAATGCATCTTTTTATGTATGGTTTCATCAAATTGCATAATAACTGATAATAATTAAGCTTTAGAGCAGGGGTGGGCAATTAATTTTCCCAAGGGGCCACATGACTTTACTTGTTTATAAGCTTATAGGTGCAGCTCTCCACAACAGTCCCAGTTTCTCATGTGGACCCTTGGGAAAATTAATTGCCCACCTCTGCTTTACTGGAGCTGCTTCCCCTCTGCATTTGCCAGGACATCATTTTAAATGAAAATATGTTAAGTCCTTTTATAAATGGCTTCCCTAGTGTAATAAAGGCAAATACAATTTCTAATTTAATAAAGTGTATTAATGGTAAGCTAGACTAGCCACACTGTGGCTCTGTTCACAATGCACAGACACAAAATTAATGTAGTTAATGTAATTTGTTTTCTTTCCACTCTTGGAAACAGCAGATAAGCATTTTTCAGTGCATCTCTGAAACATGCTGAAATATCAAAATTTTCAGGTTGAACACATAAAAGATAAAATCCTTAAACACAAACAGCATATTTTAACAAGATCAGCAACACTGCTGCTGGCTTTATTGCCTGCAGGTAGCAGAAATATCTCATTTGCAGCAATTCTTACTCCACTCGCCTGTAGATGGAGCTCATCAAATCTACAGATCTGATCCTTGAGCTGGATCTGCAGGTTTGCAGTTAAATGATGATTGTTTTTGCTATGGCAGGAATTAATGCATTTGTTCTCCTTTCTGACCTCTAGTCACCCACAAGGATGGAAAGTTCAGTGCTCAACTCTCCAAACTGACCGTCATTGGACGGACACGACACGACGAGCTGTAACTGGTCAGAAATCAGACTCTGCGTTGGTCCTTCTTTGACCAATCAGAGCATCCCAGTGAGCTCTGACTCCAGCCTCTGCTTTTCCCTCAGTCATCAATGAAGGATGTATTTCTTCCTGAGTTAAGACCAGAAACTGAAGAAGGATGAAACGATTATTGCTGTGATAGTGCATTATGTCGGTACAATAATTACGTGGAATTTTCTTGCCATAGTGGATTTATACTACATGGGACAAAAGGGGAAGGGGGGGGGGACAGAAAGGGATCAGTTGAGCGTCCACATTTTTGTTGTTCTAGTAAAAAAACAAAAAAATCTGCCCTGAGATAAAGTGCTTCCATAGATGTTATTTTTCTTATGCTATAAGATTTACAGAGAATTCTGTTCTGAAACACTGAGGGATGAATGTGATTGTATAGAGGATGTCTGGGGGCTTTGTTGAGTATAGATAACATATTTAGACTAGGGATTTATCCATCTTATGTAATCCCGAGAGAAAAGTGAGTATTCCCCAATATCGTCACTGTGTGCGCATAAACAATTTCACCAGTCTTGTTCTGCTCTGAGCCGCTGTTGAGAGGAGCGCCTCACTTTGTCTTCATCTCTCTCTGTTTATCTGTTCCAGATAAATGTAAGCACCATATTTGATCCACAGCAATCACCAATCAGTTCTTTTTGTGATAAATCTTTTTGTGTTTTTTTTTGTTTGTTTTCTTTTTTGCCAGAAGCTACAGTCATAATGCAGCAGATAGTGGATTTTAAATGCGTTAAGAGGATACATCAGAGGCTGGGGTGTATTCTTGCTTTTTAGATCTGAAATCTAAAACAATGTCTCTGTAAAGTTCTTCAAATCTTGATCATTCTGCAGCAAAAGATACAAATCTTTAATGCTCTAATTTCTTTTTTCTTTTTACAGTTATCTACTATTAGTTTATTTCAACAACTTTTGAGTTACATTGTTAACTGCAGAATGCTGAAATGTAGGGCATGCACAGACATTTGGATGATAAGATGCAAGGCAAAGAGATGCCAGCAGGTATCTGAGTCCTTCTTGAACCCTTTACTTTCATCTTTCAGTGCCACATGTGGATCAGAGAGGATAATGTGCAGGTTTCAGAAGGACTTCATTATTACAGGTTCTCCCCTCCTCGACTCTCCCTGCTCTCTTATGTTGCGAGAACCTTTATCTGCCCGTCATCGATCCAGCCCTCTCAGATCCACACAAGTCTCCAGAGGATGACTTCTGCAGATTGATTTCAGATTTGAGGATTTTGCCGATTTGATTCTGTGGTTGTGTTACCTGTTATATCTCTGCCATGTTTGGCCTGGGTTCAGTTTCTCTCATCTTTCTGGAGGTGATCCTGAGGAATTGAGGAAATGCTTAGCAGGAGCATTTCCCCCTTTCCTCTTTTGTCACCACTGATATCGATGCTCCGTCTGGAAATAATCACATCCAGATCCTGGCACGACAAATTGGGGGGAAAAAAGCAAACAAACATGATGTTACTTATTTTGTACATGTTTTATTTTTCTACTTGTCGATTGTTCTGATTCACAGTGAAATGTGATGGGCGTCTCAATAAAGACATTTTCTGGAGATAACTCAATGTTTGTGTCTTGTTAATGTCAGTCATGATCTCATTGAAGCTCCCACAGCTTGTTAAAGGGTAAACATAAAAAGAGAAAAGATTTGAGTGCCAGCATAGAGGCAATAAATATTCTGCGCACTGTCAAAGCTGGGCAACAGTAAATATGGTGGAAAGCATTTTTATGCCCCCATCGTATCCCATCCAAAATAACAAATGTTAGTACCAGCACTAATGCCTTCCTAATTTAGACTCAGTTTATAAGCAGCATAAATAGTTTTTTTTTCTTTAGTATACAGGACATCTGAGGCCTCAAGCGAAACTTTAAATTAAAATAAGCATTATAAGAAAATTTGTTTTAAAATATATTCTGTTAGCGCAGTCAATTAACATATATTGTCCTCGGATAAATGTTTCCGTGAGATAAAGAGCTTCCATTGTTTCTTCTTAATTTCTGGGGAGAAAAGCTTTGCAGGGAGGATCTTCTAAATCCAGAGGCACGTGTGGGAATGTATAGAACTCTGATCTTTGTGGGTTTATAGAGATAGAGAATCAGTGGGGATTTATTCATTTTATGTTAAGCCAAAGAGAAAAATCGGTAATCTAGATTGTCGGCATATTGGCGTAAGTTTGTTTGAAGGATCGTGTCAGAGCCGAAACCGCCACATTTAGTGGTGCTTTACAGCCATGACTATGAAACATCTGAAAATCTCAAGTGTGGCAGAACTAAAATCACAACAAGCTGTGCGATGAAGCTCCCACAGAGGCTCTTATTTGTAATTAAAGCATCTTATGGCAAAGCTACGACGTTTTCAGACTCCCATTTCTAGTTTTGTGGCCTTGCGGGGGTGTGTGTGTGGGGGGGAGAGTGAGTNGTTCTCGAGTTGGTTGTTCCATCGAGTAATAGGTCTCTGTTGCACAGTAGCTCTTTGATTATCATCATTTCGCTCTGTCTATGGGACTTGGAGCTGCCTCGATGCTGTCATGCAAACCCTGAACACATATCACTACTGTTTACCATCTGGCAGCAGAGAGATGTTTACTTTCAACTTCTCCCTTTACAGTACAACCATCAGAAAATATTAATACACTCTCCTGCAAAGAATTGGCCTAGCTTATGATGACATCAATTAAAGAGCTTTGATCAGAAACTTTTTTTTCCCCCTCACTGCTGTCCAGACTGAAATTCCTCTAACTGTTCTCCCTCTGACTATTTACATGTGGCGCAGACATCAGCGGTGATTCCCTTAATGTTCTTGTAATGGTTCTCAAACTGTGGGCCATAAAGCCACTGCAAGAGGCTGTGCAAACTCAAAGGAGAAAAATATGGAGCAAAACTAAATTCATGTAATTGTAGTTAAAAAAAAAAAGAAGAAAATGAACATGAGCATGAATTTTCTGATGCTACATTGATGACTATCATTCAATTTTAATCCCCTTTTTAATTACTATTTGACAAAAAGTTGTGGGTTGAGGGAAGGGAATTTTTTGGCTTCTGGAGGATGGCTTGCCTTTTGTTTTAAGAAGAAGAAAAAAAAAGCTTAAACACATGCTTAACCAAAAGCTAATCAGTCCTGTGAAAAACTGAGTACACATCATGATTCAGTAGCTTGGAGAACAACCTTTAGCAGCAGCGACTTGAAGTAATTGTTTTCTGCGTGACTTTATCAGTCTCCCGCATCATTGTGGAGAAAACTTGGCCCACTCTTCTTTACAGTGTTGACTCATTTCTTTGAGGTTTGCGGGCATTGGTTTATGCACAGCAACAAAGTCTTGCCACAGCATTTTAGTCAGGTTGAGGTCTGGACTCTGACTGAGACATTGCAGCACCTTCATTCTTTTCTTTTTCAGCCTTTCTGTTACAGATTTGCTGCTGTGCTTGGGGTCATTGTCGTGTTGTATGATCCAATTTTAGTCAAGCTTTAGCTGTCGGACAGATGGCCTCACATTGGACTTCTAAAATAAATTGCTATACAGAGGAGTTCATGATCGACTCAATGACTGCAAGGTGCCCAGGTCCTGTGGCTGTAAAACAAGCCCAAATCATCAACCCTCCACCACCTGGCATGACAGTTGCTATGCAGTGTTTGTGATGATATGCTGTTTGGTTGTCTCCAAATGTGGTGCTGTACATTATGGCCAAACATCTCCACTTTAGTCTTGTCTCTCCAAAGGACATTGTTCCAGAAGTCTTGTGGTTTGTTCAGATGTAACTTTCTGTAACTTCTGTCTTTTTCTAATTGTACTGTCATGAACTTGAACATGCTAACTGAGGCTTGTAGTCTGAAATGTAGCTCTTGGGTTTGCTGCAGTTTCTCTGACCATTGCACAGTCTGACATTGGGGTAGATTGTGCTGGGGCTTTCATTCCTGGTATGACTGACAGCTGTCTTGAATGTTTTCCACTTGTGAATAATCTTTCCCACTGTATTGTGACGGACTTCAGATTGTTTGGAAACGGCCTTATAACCCTTCACAGATTGATGGGCAGCAAGAATTGCTTTTTTAATATCATTGCTGATGTATTTCCTCCTTGGCATTGTGCTAACACACACCTGAATGCTCCAGACCTGCAAACTGCCAAAACATTTGCTGATGATCGGTTGATCAAATGCAAATGATTAGAAGCACTTGGTTGCTACTTATCCTCTTAATTAATATGGAAGCAGTAAAAGTGTACTTAATTTTCCACATGACTACATAGAGTCCTGGAAAATATATTTTTTCACATGACTAAAGTATGGCTTTTTTTCTGCTTTTTCACCGTGGACTGCTCATTATCAGGACCGCTCATTTACCTGCAACACTAACAAGATATCCACTGACCTCAGCTGTACTTTGTACAGTGAGGAGGTGATTCTTCCTGAGCATCATGTTAGCACTGCAACTTTAAGCATGTAAGCATTGTACATACCTCTGAGGGATGGATCTGGTGATATTTCACATTTTATTCCTAAACTAACAAAGAATTAATCCCATCGACACGTATTTTCTCCATAGAAATGACTAATTACTAATAAAACTATTTCAAAACTTGCCTAAAAATGATTGTATGAGTCACAGAGTTGCACTGTGTGATATTCATTATGAGCATAATTTATCTGAGTAAATCCCACATATGCCATCCTGGTGCTGGAAACACTCACTGGATCACCAAATGTGTATTAATCCCTAGCTGAAAATAGTCCCTTACAAAACATTGTGCACTCCTGTTTAAGAAATGATTAGAAAAACCTGCAGTGCCTACCTGTTTGGGGTAAATAGCTAAGCATTTTCACAAAGACTAAAACTAGATGTCTTTTAAAGATTTGTACCTTGGTGCTGAGTGCCACAGACAGGTAACCAGTAGGTCAAAGCACTGAGACACAGACTAACACACTGTTGCTTTTGGTCTTTTTATTGGGCTTGTTGGTCATAAGAGAGAATATAAAATAACCCCAGCTTTATTCTTTCAAAAAAAAAAAAAAAAAAGGGAATAAAAAAGAGCCAGTTGAAATAACCCAAAGCAACATTTCAGAGAGGACAGCATAAGCTGACCTAAATGAATGAGCCATCGATTTGCTGTGCTGTGTTTATGTAGTTAATCCGGCTGGCATTCCTGTGTCTGTTTTTCTCTCTTTGCTCCCTCACACCTGCCCCCTATTTCTCTCTCTCTGCATCTCCTGACATTTGGAGGGGAACAGATGGAGATTGTGGCTGGGTCGGTCAAGCCAGAGGCAGCAAAGGAGATGGGATTTTTGTAACACCAGGGGCCCGATGAAGGGTACAATGAATGGCCAGCTGCCCCCTGTCTCCCATGACGCTCACCCGAGCGCTAGGCTGGTGACCCAGTCAGTGCAGGGACGCTGAGTCTGGGCACTTCTTACCTGGCCTTGCTAAGTTTTTCATATTCTGAGACTTTTTTTTTGTCTCTAAATCTATCACAGATCTCTGACCTCACTTCCCCCACATGTGTTTTTAACACCACAAGCCAAAGTAGCCTGAGCTGCAGTGAGCTCTCGTTATACCATCATGACTCCTGATAGCAATTATCCACCTCAGACGATGCAGATACATGTGAGTGGACCTCTTTGGCAGCATGGGCTGAAGTGCACTAAGGTAATCATTTCTTACTTTGCCTTGTCATTTTGCAATAATTGCAATTTCTCTCCAATTAGGCCTTTTCAGTCTCTTGCCCTTTAACTGTGCAATCTGTGGGAGTCTGAGATCTGGAGTGCAAAGTGAACATCTGTATAGAGGCTCTTGTTACCAGAGCAGTTAGCCAGACAGATGCTATGATGCCCTGTTTATGTTCAGTGTATATACCCAAGAGGTTTGTATAGAAGGAGAGAGTAAAAGGACATTAGCAGAACCAAGCTGTTCCTTCTGACATACTCACCCCAAGTTGCGTCTTTTCCTTGTCACCTTGGAAACTTGGTCTCAGCTCAGCTTGGCAAGCCTTAAATCACTCTCCACTCTCGCAGACTTGTGGCTGGTGCTGTGAATATGGCTCTGTTCGATCAGCCCCCCTCTCCTGCTGCATTGTCTCAAACTGTGGTCGAGAGCAGCCTTCTTTTCTCAGGGTACGGAGGAGCTTTGCGGGGCTCCTTCACCTTCTTTCTGTTTTCAGAGAGTCTATGATGTGGGTAAGGTGGAGGCTTGCGACCTCTGTGGCCTTGTGCTGTGGGTGGTTTTGCTGTGGTGCGTATGTGTGATGGTCCTGCTGAGCATGCTCGCCTCTCCGTGTTAGTGACGGACACAATTTCAGTCTCTGAGTTGGTGGGTGGGCAGCTAGCAGACGGAGGCAGGTTGGATGATGGAGAAAGTGGACCAGCAGATGGGAGATCACTCTGTGTGGTCTGATAAGACCCCACTTTGGTCTGTATGATGACAGACGGGCTAAGAGCAGGGGGTGGGTTAGCCTTTGAAGACAGGGGAGAGGGAGGTGTGACGGGGTTGATCCTGATGGAGGAGGTAGCCCCAGGGGAATGAGGCTGAGACCCAGAGCTACTGGGGAGATGGAAGTTTACTGTTAAAGGGGAAAGACCAGGAGTCGGAGGCCGAACAGGGAGGCTTCTTTGGGGGGAGTGAGCATGGTCATGGGAGGAGAGGTTTTGAAGTTGGGATGAATTGGATGAAGGAAGGTTACTGGTGTATGGCAGCTTCCCAGAGCGTTTGGGTGAGGCCCCCAGACTACTGGTGACGTGAAGAGTCCGACTCCTCTCGGATAAAAACCCAGAGGTTATCAGGGGCAGCTGCACATTGGGTGGAGAGTGGCTCCTGCTATGATGATCTCTCCTCAGGGTGCCAGATGAATCCACAGTTTCTGGCTGGTTTTCAGGCTCTGACAGCCTCTGATGTGTAATGCCTACTGTTGCCTCACTTGAGCTCGAGCCTGAACTGTAGCTGCTGTTACTGGGAGGTTTGGTGCTGTCTCTTCCAGTTTCCTGCTCCTCCTCCTCCTCATTCAGATCAATGGATGCAGTTAGATGGTCGATCTGCTGCACCACCTAGAAAATACATAATTATCAGATACAGATACAGTCAGTACTCTCATGAAGTAACCTCAGTCTTCCAGTTTTTGTGATTAAAAAATTTAAGCAATGTTTTTTGTTAGTTTGTTTTTATTTTCTGAGTCTGAATTACTTCAAGCTGAAAATTTGTTTTTCTAAAGTTTCATAAAATGCACGTTTACAACAAATGACTGGAGTGTAAACTAAAAAGATTCATGTCTTAAAATTAGATTTGCAGACAGCATACTTCTACAGGGCCACCGCCTCGAGATAGAGGGTGCAGGACCTGATGGTGAAATCCCGTTTAGGGAAACAAATGTTTAGCAGATTAATCAAATGTTCCAGACACAAATGGACTAAAGTAAAACAGGGAGCTTTTTGGGAGTTGCCCACTTTGCCTTGTTAGTGTTCCAGCTGTGTGTGCTGAATGAAAAGAGAGGTGATGGATTGAGAACAGAGCCCTCCATTGTTTTTTTTATACAGATCAGTTCAACTCTGAGTAATACTTGGCCTGTGAAAACAGATGATGTCATGGTGATGTCATCAGAGTAATCTTAGCCTGAACTCAAAGATTTTTTGAGCTTTTTCAGAAAGTCTCAGTTACCGGGCAGAGTGGTTTAATGAAAAACATCATGAACTGCATTTTCACTTTAACTCTGTCAGGATAACACCATTCTGTGTTTAAACTGTCTTCCCGTGACTCCCTCATTTTATAAAAGTGCTGCAATATATAATATATTACAGGGATAATAAAACACTAGAAAAATAACACTTGCATCTGCAAATTGCTTCTTTTTTCCCCCCAAAGATTCTGTTTAATTGACTACCAAGAGTCAAAACCTTAGAGCAAATCTCTAGATAGCAGCACAAATTTTTATAAGTGAGCAGCTGGAAACAGATATTTGGCATTATTTATGATCTATAATTTAACAAATTACATTTAACAACTATTGGCTTAAACTTGATCATCTCCTCAGTTAGCTGACAAGTGGAAACATTCTTTTTGCCTGGACAGCAGACAGCAATACAGAAGTGGAGGAAGGAGGGGAAAGATTCATAATTCTACAATGATCTGCAGCTAATTTTCAACTGGGAAAACTGTGTTTAAATAGTTATCAGCTTAATCCCGTAATCCCCCAGGATATGCTGTCCTGTGAAAAACTAAGCACACCATTTCTGCTTCCATATGAATTAAGGGGATAAGCAGCAGTCAGGCGCTAATCATATGTATTATTTGTTAACTGATCATCAGCAAGTGTGATCACCTCTAAAAATGCAAACATTTTGGCAGTTTGCTGATGTTGAGCATTCAGGTGTGTGCTAACACAATACCACAATCTTCCCAAGAATGGATTAGAAAATTCACCCAAGGTCTGCCTTCGCAATACTCAAAGAAACTGTAAAAAACTCAAGAGCTACATCTCAGATTCTAGTGCCCTCAGTTGGCATGTTAAATGTTAAAGTTCGTGACAGTAGATTTAGAAAAAGACTGAACAAGTACGGCTTGTTTGGTTGCCAGGAGAAGGCCTCTTCTCTCTAAAAAGAACATACCAGCACAGCTTAGGTTTTCCAAATTTGCATCTGAACAAACCACAAGACTTCTGTCCTCTGGACATACAAGACCAAAGTGGACATGTCTGGCCATAATGCACAGCACCACGCTTGGAGAAACCCAACACAGAATATCAGCACAAACACCTCATACCAATTGTCAGCATGATGGTGGAGGGGAGATTTGCAGGACCTGGATACCTTGCAGTCACTGAGTCAACCATGAACTCATCTGTATACCAAAATATTCTAGAGTCAAATATGAGAACATCTGTCCGACAGCTAAGGCTTGACCAAATTGGGTCATGCAACAGGATGATGATCCCAAGCACAGCAGCAAATCTACAGCAGAATGGCTGAAAAAGAAAGGAATCAAGGAGCTGCAATAATGCCGTCAAAGTCCAGACCTCAACTTGATTGAAATGTTGTGGCGGGACCTTAAGAGATTTATGCACAAACAAATGTCTGTAAATTTCAATTAACTGAATCAACACTGTGAAAAGGAATGGTTCAAAATTCCCCCACAGCGATGTGAGAGACTCATAAAGTCATACAGAAAAGGATTACTTCAAGTTATTGATGCTAAAGGTGGTTCTAACAGCCACTGAATCATGAGGTGCACTTAGTTCTTCACAGGAATACATAGAAGTTTTCTTCTAAATGGAGTCACTGCTAACAAAATGTTTGATAGTATAAGGAATTAAGTGTAAGTGCTGCAGCTCAGCATGGTAAAAGAAATCAGACTTGGCCTAAATATGAAACCTACCAGTTCAGTTAAAAAAAAAAAAATCACACCATATAATACACAATATCTATCACACATGTTCAGATGAATTTATTCAAGTGCATCCAGAGCATTCACACACGCATACACACACAAAACCCTTATGACAAGACTGTTTAGCATAAAGACACAGTCTTGTTATACATACACAGCCAAAACCAGGATGAAAGCTGGAGAGATGGAGAAAATTACACTGGGGAAAATGTTTGACCCATCACGCCACCTGCTCAATGTGCACAGATAAATCCTCAGTCCGTGCTGGATCAAGTATTGTTTTGTTCACTGTGTTCAATATCTTTGCTGATGTCAGTGGATGACCTGATTTGTCTTTCTCTCTTTTTTTTTTTTAATGCTGGAGCCTTTTGAGCGAGGCATTTCATATTACTTTGAAGTGCAGCGTGTATATGCACATCCAGTGACTCTGGGCAGGTGCTGCTTGTTAATGTCACACATCAGATGAGATAAAAGCACAGAGGACCCCGGTTTTCATGCGCTCCTCCCAAGGGTGTTTATTAGAAACAGTGTTTTTTTGACCCTCCAGGTCTTCACATACAGTCTTGATGAGTGCTGAGAGACATTTGTTGTAAAGCTCAGTTATATAAGTTTCATTTAGCTCTTTAAGTTCAATTCTGTTGTTTTGCTTGAAGTTCTGAGTCATAGTTCAGTTTTTGATCTGTCAAAACGCCTCAGCAGAGGATTGCTATCATATTCAAGTGTGAGCCCGCTTTTGTGATATCTTTTCCTCCTCCTGTGTGTGAGAGAGAGCTTCAGTGTTGCTGGAATATTTGTTTAGCTTCAGACTAAAGTGCTTTAAAGGCTTCCTCTAATTTCTTTTTGTAACAGTGATGAATATTAAACAAAGCTGAGGTTTGCTGCTCATGCAACAGAATAAAAAACAGGGCTTTGAAATAAATATGTGACCAAAGTCTTCTCTGGTGCCTGATCTCCCTTTTGATCTGTTGTGAAAATTTAGGATTTTTCTATTATAGCGTCTGCTTGNCCCCAACCCCTTTCTTTCCCTTCTTTTTGTGTGCAATCATGGGGGTTTTATTAATACTGTCACACTAAACCTCACAGCCAGGATGATGAGGTTACTACCTCGGGTTTAGCTGTGACCCCACACAGGCAGATCAAATGTTAAGAGGCGAGATTTACGTGTCACTTTTCCTGGATGAGGCAGAGACAGTCAGACATAAATGTTTATAAAAAAAAATAAATAAAAGCATGTCAGACTTAATCCAGCTGTGCCTGGAGCAGCATCTGTCCGTAAGAAGAGAGAGAGTGGAGGAAAGGATGCTCCATCTCAACAACCTCTGCATCCTGCAGACAAATGGGGCATGAATAGTGTCTCATTCACCTTTATGAAAATGTGCACATGAGTTGAGCACAAGTGCTGCGTATGTGTGGAGACAGATGACAGAGGAAATTTGGAGAAACTGTTGGGAAATTTTGTGCTGCATTCATGCAACCCTGCTGCTGACTTTTTAATGCATGGTAAATTCTTGCTGAGGACGTGCATTTGGAGACTGGCTTGTTATTCGTGAGTGCACAAGCCCTCAAGGTTTTTTAGCAGAAGCATGAACATTTCCAGAATGTCTAAATTAATGTGAAAGGACGCAGTAACTTCTCTGTCCTCATATTGAACTGTTTGTTTTTATTTTTATACTCTTCAGTCCTGGAAAGAAATCCGATGGTTTAGAGGGTGAAATGGATGGATTTGAGACACTGAAAAGCTTCTATTTCATTCTTTCTCATAATCATGAAAAACATCTCATGTTACCTCTTTCATTTCCTGATGAACATCCCTCAGGGCTTTGAGAACCTGCTCCAGGTTGTCCACCACTCGTTTAATTTGGTTTCGAACCACCTTCCTTTTGCAGCTTGCCTCTTTCCTCTGTGCCTCCCCTTCACTCTTTGGTCTGTGCTGTGCCCACGTCTGGTTCTTATCCAGGAATGCGATGCGCTCTGAGCTTGGTCTGGGTTTCTTGGGGCCTCGTAGAGTTGTGGTACAGCTCAGGCCTCTGTGAGGAATCTCCGTGGAGAAGATAACTCCATTCAGGGGCCTGCTCATATCCTCCACAGGTGGCTCCCTCAGTGCTGTCAGGTCTCTTTGGCTCTGGGAGTTCTTGCTGTGTTTATTGATGTAGCTGAAGTTGGAGCTGAATCCATGTTGCCTCGCTATTAGTCCCTGAGTGTCATAGTTCAGCCAGCTGGATGAATGGAGGTCTCTCTGACGGTAGGTAGCATGGCTGGCGTAGTCCCACACCTTCCCCCCTTTACCCTCCATACACATAACAACAGGCACATTAAAGTTTGGCTCCTCAGAGAGCAATGCAGCAGCAGGAACAGGAGGAGGTCCAACTAGTGGCCCATATTTCTTGACTGAGTTGCTACTCCTGTCACTCTGTGATTGATGCAGGCTCAGGTGGCTGCTGGGGCTCCTAACAAAGGTATGGTTGTCCTGAGCAGTGGAGGAGCTGTCGGCCAGGCCCTGTGGCCCCTCCCCTGGGCTGATCTGTGAGTTAGGGTCTGTGCCAAGCTCTTTAGTCCGGTTCCACCTGGCAGGACTGTCCTCCCTCTGCTTCCCCAGACTCCCTGGCAGGATGTGGTGCCCCCTCAGCACAACTGGCAGCATCCTGGCCTTCCCCACCCCATTGCACCGAAGTTCCCCCTTTTTTGCCCGGTCTTTCCTCTGGATGGAGAAAAAGCCAATGCCTTTGGCTCTCTCCAGTGGGGTCAGGTTGTTTTGGGTCTCTGATTTGTATGGTCCGTTGAGCCCCAGGTCACTGCTGTGGTGAGGCTTCAAGCTACTGCGCAGCCACGGGATGAAGTGAGGGGTGTGGGACTTGAAGCCTTTCTGCTCCCCAGACGCTGGAGCCCCGCTGTCAGAGAACATGGTGATAGATGATGTCCAGCAGCCTCACAGAATGAAGACGAAGTAAAAGGGGAACAGGAGGACTCCTGAGACACCGAGAGCTTCCTCCTCTTCTTCCATGAATCTCCTCCTACCTTTGCCATTAACAGGCTTTATCCGCTCTGATGTTCAGTCTCTTTTACCCTTCCCTCTCCCTCTTTTACTCTGTCTCCAAAACTTTTATCTGCTTTTCCCTCCTCAGCTCTAGTCCCACTCACCCACTCCCCTTTTCCTGCTGAAGCCTGTTTCTGATTTTATCGCCCTTCTTCTTTTCCCTCAGTTTCAGCTTCCCCTCCCACTATTCTCTTCGTTGTAGTGCTCTTGAGCCCCTCACCCCCTCATTGGGCCAGCCGTGGAGATGCCGAGGGCCCCTCTCTCTGTCTTCTCTCTCTGCCTGCCTGCATCTCACTGGCTCAGTAGCAGTGGAGGCTTCCTGTCTCTACATCTCTCTCGCTCTCTCTCTCTCCCTTCCTGTCTCTCTCTCCCCCCCGCACTGCGCTGCGCTGCACTGCCTCCTCTCCTCGCTCTTTCTTCCTCCCACTCCCTCTCACTGCTCTAACTCCCTTTCTCTAGTTCCCTCTTCGCTCCTCATCTGTGTCTCCTCTCCCTGTTAGTCTCTGCACTCATCTGAGAACCTCCTATCGTCCTTGCTCTTTACAACTCTCGTCTGTTTCCCACCTCTCTATGTCACTATTTTTCTCCCCTTGCCCCACCTCCAATTTGCCAGGGAGAGCAGCTGAAGTTCAATCAAGACGCCAGTCTTATTAATCCCCCTTTAGCAAATGTATACCCACGTGATTCCCCCTGCCTCTGTTCTCATCTGATTACTCCTTCCTTGGCTCAGCTCTTCACAATTAAATGCTGCTTAGGACACCAGAGGGGGTTTAAAGGAAAAGAGGAGGATAGCAGCAGAAAGGGATGAAGCAGGAATAGTAGGGGGGCACATAATTGCGACCTTCAAGATCTGAGATCAGCAGCAGTTTGACAGAAACTATAAGCTGCCTAGCTACAAACAACAGCCTGCCTGTGGCTCGGCTCTCCCCAGCTTATTGTAACTGTCAGCAAATAGTGTCACGTTACATCCCAGTTGTTTTCTTGTTTTTATTTTCTACCACACATCCAACTTCCATTTGTTCCAATTACACGGAGACAGCTGCTATTTTCGGGTTTCTCATTTACATTCCAATTCTTGGCTGTCTGGATTAGATTTCTTGTGTCTGACAAGCTCAAAAAGGGAAAAAAAAGCCTCCTAGGTGCCTTTTCACTCAACTGTGGCTGCATAGATGGGGTCCCTCCCTCACTGGCAGCATCCAAAATGAAAAGATGGCAGCAGAGCCACACAAAAGCCCTGACAAGTTTTCTGTCACTCAACAGTGAAACACTCAAAGCATCTGTCATTCTGTTAGTCAGCACAGCAATATACTCCTTCGGTAGTGCCCTGTTAAAATATGACTTCATTCGCTGACATATTTTACTATACAGGTACATGATGGGACCGAAAATAGAGTCACAGGCTTGGTGTAATCTGCAGGCTAAGAAGATTCCTCTCTACATGTCAACAGACAGCTGTCAGCCTATAATGACCATTAGTCGGGATAAAAAAAAAAAAACAATAAAAAGTGGAAGTAATAGAGTGGCCACTATTGAGCCTTTAGAGCTTCTTACTGCACACGACATCCTGCTGCACGCAGCCAAGTCTTGTTCTATTTAACAGCAGGAGATTGCATTTTTATTGCACCGAATTTCACTCTGACCCAAATGGTTAATCATTCAGCTTTATTTGCAGTGCATCGAACAAAAAGTAAATTAAAGTGCTGTAAAGATTGATTAAAAGTAAATATGACAGAAGCACAGAGACAAACACATACACTCATGAGTCAGTTTATTAGGTACACCTTGCTAGTACTGGGACCCTCTTTTGCTTTTAGAGCTGCTTTAATTCTTCATGGCACAGATTCAACAAGGTGCTGGAAACATTCCTCAGAGATTTTGGTCCATATTGACATAATAGCATCACACAGTTGCTGCAGCTTTGGCGGCTGCACATCCATGATGCAATGTCCAATTGCACCACATCCCAAAGGCGCTCTATTGGATTGAGATCTGATGATTGTGGAGGCCATTTGAATACAATGAACTCACTGTCACATTATCCTGCTGGAAGCAGCCATCAGAAGATGGGTACAGTGTGGTCATAAAGGGACCTTTGGAGCACTTCCTATTTTTTCTTATCAGCAACAATACAGCATATGACAATATGCTGGTTGTTGTTAAAATTACACAACAACTTGGTACATAGTGGCCCAAAGTGTGCCAAGAAAATATGCTCTACACCATTACACAACCACTAGCAGCACGAACTACTGATACAAGGCAGGATGGATCCGTGCTTTCACGTTGTTTACTCCAAATTCTGTCCCTACCATCCAAGTGTTGCAGCAGAAATTGAGATTTATCAGACCAGGCAACAGTTGTCCAGTCTTGTATTGTCCATTGTGGTGAGCCCATGAGAATTGTAGCCTCTGTTTCCTGCTCTTATCTGGCAGGAGTATCACCTGGTGTGGTCTTCTGCAGCTGTATCTCATCTGCTTCAAGGTTAGCTGTGTTGTGCGTTCAGAGACCCTTTTCTGCATACCATGGTTGTAACAAGTGGTGGACATCAACAAGGCATTTTAACCCAGAGAACTGCTGCTCACTGGATATTTTCTCTGTTTGAGACCTTTCTCTGTAAACCATAGAGATGACTGTGTGGGAAAATCCCAGCAGATCAGCAGTTTCTGAAATCCTCAGACCAGCCCGTCTGGCACCAACAACCATGGCGCATTTAAATTCACTTAAATCACTTCAATTCTTGACCATGTCTACATGTCTAAATGCACTGAGTTGCTGCCATGTTATTGGCTGATTAATGAGCAGTTGAACAGGTGTAACTAATGAAGTGGCGGGTGAGTGTATGCATACACATAAGAGGCTTGTTAAAAAAGTGTTGGGAATCAGTTCACAAAAGCAATTTGTCGGCGGTACTTGGGCGCAGAGTTGAAATAATCCTAGATAATATTGTTGCATGGATCACAGATGTGTTGTATGATGACTAAAACGTGTCAGCATGAACATGACAGAAAATGATTATGCTACAAGTTTCATGAAACAGCCTCAAATTATTATTATTATTTCTTTTTATTAAAAGATACGTTTTTACTTTATGGGTTAAGAAGTTTTCACAAGACAGTGATGAAGTGCAGAGCAGTCAGACTAAAAGAGAAGTTTACTATTGCACATTCAGTCCAATAAACTCTCCAAGTGTGCTTCTGTCTGCACTAAAGACCTTGAATTCAGACCTCTTCAAGGTCTCAGTTTTACTCCAATCAGCCACCCACTTTGTGAGGTCCATAAATAACATGGCAGCCAAACACACAATCATTGCTCATTTTAAAGTCAATGTATAATAATAAGCAGCTGTCACAGTTCTTGTCCATTTAAGGCTGTCTGGGCAGCCTCTTGAGTCTGGTTGCCTTTATTCCATCCATTATATTAATATGCTGAATATGTGTCTGAGTGATTGAAGGACAAAAACAAAAAGGGAACATTCTCCTTTTTAAACAGGCGGCCTTTTTGTGACTATCATACATCGGTTGGGAGCCGGGGGAAGAGAGACAGAGCATATGGTCTCCTTGTAACCTTGTCTTCTGCCTCCTGCGGCTCTCCCTCACTTATTTTGAGTCCTGTAGCGGTCCGACTGCCCATTTAGCCGCATGCATGTGTGTTTGCTAAACTTTACTGCCACTGCACTACAGCAGTGTCCTGGTTGAATTTTTTATTATTTTTTTTTTTTGACACATGCACACACACATAGACAGAGAGGAAAAGAGCACCAAGAAAACCTTACATAACTTGGTGGAAAAGATGGATGTAAAAGCAGTTCTTTGAAAGTCAAAGGCCCCGTGTCTGTCAAAATTTCCTGTGCAAAATGGCTTTTAGTCACAGTGTGAATGCCTCGAGGCACCTGGGAACTTTCTATAGCCACCTGGACAGCAGAAACGTGAAGTCTAGGGAGGATTAGACCTGTTCGCATGACTGTATTTGGCTCTGCATTCACACAAAGTGAAAATGAAAAGTTTCTCGAGAACACAATGTTCTTTTTTTTTTTTTTTGCAGTATTAAATATGGAAGTGAGCAGATGCTGCCTTCCCTGAAGTGTCCAGTGTCGCACTGGTGATAATCCTGAGGGGTTCCTCGCAGAGTTCTGCGTTTGTGTGCGCGCGCACGTGTGTGTGTCTTTAGCAGTGTCTTTCCCGTCCTCTCATGTATATTTTTGTGTTGTTTGCTTTTGGATTCCCCTCCACTGTGCTTTTCATCCTTGAACAACACGTCAGTCAGGTGCTCTCTGAGGACTAGAGCGAGAAAGGAAGAGATAGACGTGGGGACACCGAAAGAGGCAGAGAAAAGGGGAGGAAGGCACGGGGAACAAAAAAAAAAGGAGTTTTGAAAGACTTCTAACTTCCAAGCTGACTGTCATAGTTATGCTTGCCAGAGGGGAGAGCACCTTTAAGCATACTGGATGAGTAACGATGTGGAGGGACTACAAAAGCAAAGTAATACATAATAAGCAGCACTCACTCTGCTCTGCTCTGCCAGCTAACCTACATGAGATTGGTGCCGAGAAAAAATTGGAAGTGCTCAAAAGGTCAGCAAAGGCCTTGTGTAAAAGGGGGCTTCTCTTTTACCAGCGTGCACACACTGTAATAAGATTAAGAAAGTGTGAAAGCAGTTGTTACAGTTGGATGCTGGCCTTGAGATGGAAGGAAAGAAAAAAAAAACCTCCAACAGATAATGTAGTGCCCAAATCAAAACATGACAAAATATTTTATCTACTGTTTGTAACCTCAGTTATATTAACTCAACAATTCCCTCATCACTGCTTCAGGCACCGGCTGCTGGGAGTATAAACTTGCTTCTACTTTGAGCATAAATCAGCAAATACATATTTCCTCGGCTGGTTTTCTTTAAAAATCACACAATAAGGCTATGATCATAGAAATAGGCCATTGAGTCATTTTGCAGCTTTTTTCTTCATTGCCACTAATCCTTTGACTCCAGTCCAAGTCCCTTTCCTCACTCATTAGGCCTGAAAAGCATTTTTTTTCCTGGCATGGATGATAAAAGAAAATCTAAAAATGTGGCTGTGTTGTTGTATGAGGGCAGACCATCGCCTGTTGTTTGAACACAATGCCCTTTGGTTTGTTTTGTTGCACCACCCACAACTCAAACATTAGGGTGTTTGTGCCCGTATTGACATGCAGCCAGCTTTTTGCAGTGTTGTGCCAAAACTAACTGCCTGTATCCTTGCAGGGATGGACCGTGAAAATGTTGCTCGCTTTGTCCTTCCTCACATTCGTACATGCACGCAGCCAAGCAAGGAAATCATCCCTTTTGTCATTTTTGATCCTAGAGAGAACTGTGATGCTACAGTATCTCAGCACAGCTGTGTTTAGTTCAGGTTAGGGAGTCTATAGCACAAATCATAACTCAGTAATCTGTGCTTGAACACGAGTGGAAAGAGTAATGGTTCCTCTGTATGCCTCATCGTTTCAGCTCACTTCTTAGGATGCAGGCCGGCTCCTTTGTAGTCACTTCATTATGTAAAAATGATAATTATGCCCCAATGGAAGCTAGCTTCAACAAAATGTATCAGAGCCCTCATTCACATCCGCTGATAATCACGTCGTGACTGTCATTTGGAAATTTTAATTTTCAGAAAGTGTTTAAGCGAGACACCCACACTGGAAATGGGAAAATAAGCAAACTTAAATTCCCGCACACCTCCTTCCCCCTGGAAATACTTTTAGCTCTCACCCAGCAACAGAGGGTGGGTAGAAATTAATAATTTAAAGGGGCAGTTCACCCCAAATTCAAATTTACATATTTTTATTCTGGCCTGTAGTCCAACACATCCATCTACACCATTTTGGTGTGAGTTGCCCAGTTTTTGAGATATCACTAGTAGAGACGCCTTTTCTTTAACATAATGTAACTGCATGGCACCTGCCTTGTCATGCTTAAAGCAATAAAATCTCATTTCGCAGAAATGTCTGATTTTGGGATGGCAAAATGTGTTAAAGTTTGTTTCTTTTTCTGACATTTAAACATAGACTTACCATAGATCTTCAGGAAATATTTAAAAGGAAGTCAAGGGATGTCATCATTGTGATGTTTTCTTTCAAAATAATAGACTTTTCTTACACTGTAACAACTCCAGGGGACTGTCATTTTCTTTACATATATATTTTATCTGTCCATCCATCCATCCAATTTTTTATGCTTATCCAATTCAGGGTCACGAGGAGCCGGAGCCTATCCCAGCTGCCATGGGGCGAGAGGTGAGGTACACTCTGAACAGGTCACTAGTCTGTCACAGGGATAACACAGAGAAACAGACAACCATTTACACTCACATTCACACCTGTGGGCAATTTAGCATCACCAATTAACCTAACCCCACTTATTGCATGTCTTTAGACTGTGGGAGGAAGCCGGAGTACCCGGAGAGAACATGCAAACCCCACATGCTTCAACCAGATGGTTGATTTGAACCAGTACCTTCTTCCTGTGAGGCAATAGTGCTAACCACCAGGCCACCATGCTGCCCTGTATATTTTATAATATTTATTTTATATTTTGTTCTCTCATGTTTATTGTATTTTTGAGAGTTGTATATGCACATTATTCCATTTCAAAAGCAAACATATTGACCTCAAAACACAGTGCTTTCCCACTATTCTTGACTGTGGGGACCAGCTCTTCTGTGGTGCTTAAACTTCTGTATGACTGATTGAAAAATAAATATTGATGGCCCGAGAAGGTGTAATTCCTCAAATAACACCTTGTTTTATTTTACAAGATGTTATTTGTGTTTAGTTTTTACTTGAAATAAATTGTAAACCTAAAGTGTTTTTCAAGTTTAAGATTTCTGTAAAGGCTGGGGACTGAAAAACAGACATTTCCATACAGTCAATATGAAAGATGGACCTAGCTCTAGATTTCAAATGATCCACAGAACTGCGTTGTAATGATTTGAATCTTGTCTGATAGACTCCAACTTGTTCATGTAAATGAATCTTCACCCACTAAGGTTAATTATGGAGTTCCTCAGGCTTCTGTGCTGGGACCATTTCTATTCTATTATATATGCAGTATTATTATTATTAGACAGTATTATTAGAAAACATTGCATATATTTTCATTGCTATGCAGATGATACCCAGCTTTATTTATCCATGAAGCCAGATGGCACAAATAAATTACGTCCTCTTATTTCTTTCTTCTAAATTCAGACAAAACTGAGGTTATTGTACTCTGTCCTTGAAACCTTTCTAGGGACTAGTATATCTCAGAGTGACACTGAAAAACTAGTTCATGCATTTATTACTTGTAGGCTGGGCTATTGTAATTCATTGTTATCAGGTTCTAATTTTTTCCTCAAACAAGCCTCCAGCAAAATGCTGCAGCAAGAGCACTGACAGGGATTAGAAAGAGAGAGCATATTTCTCGCATATTAGCTTCACTTCTTTGGCTCCCTGTCAAGTCTAGAATTTAATTTAAAATCCTTCTCATATACAAGGGTTTGAAAAATTAGGCTCCATCATATCTTAAAGATTTCTTAGTGACATATAGTCCCAACAGAGCACTTCGCTCTCATACTGCTGGCTTACTTGTGGTTCCTAGGGTACTTAAAAGTAGAATGGGAGGCAGAGCCTTCAGCTTTCAGGCCCCTTTTCTGTGAAACCAGCTCCCAGTTTGGATTTGGGAGACAGACACGCTCTCTATTTTTAAGACTTAAAACGTTCCTTTTTGATAAAGCTTATAGTTAGGGCTGGATCAGGTGACCCTAAACCCTCCGTTAGTTACGCTGCAATAGTCTCAGGCTGCTGGGGTCTTCCCATGATGCACTGAGCATTTCTTTTTCCCTCACTTCTTTTAACTCTTCTTGTTTTCATACACTACTATTGCATTTAATCTTTTCTAATTACTAAACTCTGCCCCTCTCACCCCCAACTGTTCATTGCAGATGGCTATCCCCCCTGAACCTGGTTACACTGAAGGTTAAAAAGTTTTTTTCTTCCCACCATTGCCAAGTGTTTGTTC